>CM062297.1:60632219-60733830 GCA_031216915.1 Pictodentalium vernedei
CCATTAATGTGAGTATTACACTGATAGAATGATGAATGTAATAGTCCGTTAATGTGAGTATTACAAGGATAGAATGATGAATATAATAGTCCGTTAATGTGAGTATTACACTGATATCAGAATGGATGAATATAAATAGTCCGTTAATGTGAGTATTACACTGATAGAATGATGAATATAATAGTCCGTTAATGTGAGTATTACACTGATAGAATGATGAATATAACAGTCCGTTAATGTGAGTATTACAAGGATAGAATGATGAATATAATAGTCCGTTAATGTGAGTATTACACTTGATATCAGAATGGTGAATATAATAGTCCCGTTAATGTGAGTATTACACTGATATCAGAATGGTGAATATAATAGTCCGTTAATGTTAGTATTACACTGATAGAATGATGAATATAATAGTCCGTTAATGTGAGTATTACACTGATAGAATGATGAATATAATAGTCCGTTAATGTGAGTATTACACTGATAGAATGATGAATATAACAGTCCCGTTAATGTGAGTATTACAAGGATAGAATGATGAATATAATAGTCCGTTAATGTGAGTATTACACTGATATCAGAATGGTGAATATAATAGTCCGTTAATGTGAGTATTACACTGATATCAGAATGGTGAATATAATAGTCCGTTAATGTTAGTATTACACTGATAGAATGATGAATATAATAGTCCATTAATGTGAGTATTACACTGATAGAATGATGAATATAATAGTCCGTTAATGTGAGTATTACACTGATATCAGAATGGTGAATATAATAGTCCGTTAATGTGAGTATTACACTGATATCAGAATGGTGAATATAATAGTCCGTTAATGTTAGTATTACACTGATAGAATGATGAATATAATAGTCCGTTAATGTGAGTATTACACTGATAGAATGATGAATATAATAGTCCGTTAATATGAGTATTACAAGGATAGAATGATGAATATAATAGTCCGTTAATGTGAGTATTACACTGATATCAGAATGGTGAATATAATAGTCCGTTAATGTGAGTATTACACTGATAGAATGATGAATATAATAGTCCGTTAATGTGAGTATTACACTGATAGAATGATGAATATAATAGTCCGTTAATGTGAGTATTACACTGATAGAATGATGAATATAATAGTCCGTTAATGTGAGTATTACAAGGATAGAATGATGAATATAATAGTCCGTTAATGAGAGTATTACACTGATAGCAGAATGATGAATATAATAGTCCCGTTAATGTGAGTATTACACTGATATCAGAATGATGAATATAATAGCCCGTTAATGTGAGTATTACACTGATAGAATGATGAATATAATAGTCCGTTAATGTGAGTATTACACTGATAGCAGAATGATGAATATAATAGTCCGTTAATGTGAGTATATACACTGATATCAGAATGGTGAATATAATAGTCCATTAATGTGAGTATTACACTGATAGAATGATGAATATAATAGTCCGTTAATGTGAGTATTACACTGATAGAATGATGAATATAATAGTCCGCCAATGTGAGTATTACACTGATATCAGAATGGTGAATATAATAGTCCGTTAATGTGAGTATAACACTGATATCAGAATGGTGAATATAATAGTCCCGTTAATGTGAGTATTACACTGATATCAGAATGGTGAATATAATAGTCCCGTTAATGTGAGTATTACACTGATAGAATGATGAATATAATAGTCCGCCAATGTGAGTATTACACTGATATCAGAATGGTGAATATAATAGTCCGTTAATGTGAGTATTACAATGATATCAGAATGGTGAATATAATAGTCCGTTAATGTGAGTATTACACTGATATCAGAATGGTGAATATAATAGTCCGTTAATGTGAGTATTACACTGATAGAATGATGAATATAATAGTCCGTTAATGTGAGTATTACACTGATATCAGAATGGTGAATATAATAGTCCGTTAATGTGAGTATTACAATGATATCAGAATGGTGAATATAATAGTCCGTTAATGTGAGTATTACACTGATATCAGAATGATGAATATAATAGTCCCGTTAATGTGAGTATTACACTGATAGAATGATGAATATAATAGTCTGTTAATGTGAGTATTACACTGATAGAATGATGAATATAATAGTCCGTTAATGTGAGTATTACACTGATATCAGAATGGTGAATATAATAGTCCGTTAATGTGAGTATTACACTGATATCAGAATGGTGAATATAATAGTCCGTTAATGTGAGTATTACACTGATATCAGAATGGTGAATATAATAGTCCGTTAATGTGAGTATTACACTGATATCAGAATGGTGAATATAATAGGTCCCGTTAATGTGAGTAATACAATGATATCAGAATGGTGAATATAATAGTCCGTTAATGTGAGTATTACACTGATAGAATGATGAATATAGATAGTCCGTTAATGTGAGTATTACACTGATATCAGAATGGTGAATATAATAGTCCGTTAATGTGAGTATTACACTGATATCAGAATGGTGAATATAATAGTCCGTAAATGTGAGTATTACACTGATATCAGAATGGTGAATATAATAGTCCGTTAATGTGAGTATTACACTGATATCAGAATGGTGAATATAATAGTCCGTTAATGTGAGTATTACACTGATAGAATGATGAATATAATAGTCCGTTAATGTGAGTATTCCACTGATAGAATGATGAATATAATAGTCCGTTAATGTGAGTATTACAAGGATAGAATGATGAATATAATAGTCCATTAATGTGAGTATTACGCTGATAGAATGATGAATATAATAGTCCGTTAATGTGAATATTACACTGATATCAGAATGGTGAATATAATAGTCCATTAATGTGAGTATTACACTGATAGAATGATGAATATAGTAGTCCGTTAATGTGAGTATTACACTGATATCAGAATGGTGAATATAATAGTCCGTTAATGTGAGTATTACACTGATATCAGAATGGTGAATATAATAGTCCGTTAATGTGAGTATTACACTGAGTAGAATGATGAATATAATAGTCTGTTAATGTGAGTATTACACTGATATCAGAATGATGAATATAATAGTCCGTTAATGGGAGTATTACACTGATATCAGGATGATGAATATAATAGTCCATTAATGTGAGTATTACACTGATAGAATGATGAATATAATAGTCCGTTAATGTGAGTATTACACTGATATCAGAATGATGAATATAATAGTCCGTTGATGTGAGTATTACACTGATATCAGAATGGTGAATTATAATAGTCCCGTTAATGGGAGTATTACACTGATATCAGGATGATGAATATAATAGTCCCGTTAATGGGAGTATTACAACTGATATCAGGATGATGAATATAATAGTCCATTAATGTGAGTATTACACTGATATCAGGATGATGAATATAATAGTCCATTAATGTGAGTATTACACTGATAGAATGATGAATATAATAGTCCGTTAATGTGAGTATTACACTGATATCAGAATGGTGAATATAATAGTCCGTTAATGTGAGTATTACACTGATATCAGAATGGTGAATATAATAGTCCGTTAATGTGAGTATTACACTGATAGAATGATGAATATAATAGTCTGTTAATGTGAGTATTACACTGATATCAGAATGATGAATATAATAGTCCGTTAATGGGAGTATTACACTGATATCAGGATGATGAATATAATAGTCCATTAATGTGAGTATTACACTGATAGAATGATGAATATAATAGTCCCGTTAATGTGAGTATTACACTGATATCAGAATGATGAATATAATAGTCCGTTGATGTGAGTATTACACTGATATCAGAATGGTGAATATAATAGTCCGTTAATGGGAGTATTACACTGATATCAGGATGATGAATATAATAGTCCGTTAATGGGAAGTATTACACTGATATCAGGATGATGAATATAATAGTCTGTTAATGTGAGTATTACACTGATATCAGAATGATGAATATAATAGTCCGTTAATGGGAGTATTACACTGATATCAGGATGATGAATATAATAGGTCCATTAATGTGAGTATTACACTGATAGAATGATGAATATAATAGTCCGTTAATGGTGAGTATTACACTGATAGAATGATGAATATAATAGTCCGTTAATGTGAGTATTACACTGATAGAATGATGAATATAATAGTCCCGTTAATGTGAGTTATTACACTGATAGAATGATGAATATAATAGTCCGTTAATGTGAGTATTACACTGATATCAGAATGATGAATATAATAGTCCGTTGATGTGAGTATTACACTGATATCAGAATGGTGAATATAATAGTCCATTAATGTGAGTATTACACTGATAGAATGATGAATATAATAGTCCATTAATGTGAGTATTACACTGATAGAATGATGAATATAATAGTCCGTTAATGTGAGTATTACAAAGGATAGAATGATGAATATAATAGTCCGTTAATGTGAGTATTACACTGATATCAGAATGGTGAATATAATAGTCCGTTAATGTGAGTATTACACTGATAGAATGATGAATATAATAGTCCGTTAATGTGAGTATTACACTGATAGAATGATGAATATAATAGTCCGTTTATGTGAGTATTACACTGATAGAATGATGAATATAATAGTCCGTTAATGTGAGTATTACAAGGATAGAATGATGAATATAATAGTCCGTTAATGTGAGTATTACACTGATATCAGAATGGTGAATATAATAGTCCGTTAATGTGAGTATTACACTGATAGAATGATGAATATAATAGTCCGTTAATGAGAGTATTACACTGATATCAGAATGGTGAATATAATAGTCCCATTAATGTGAGTATTACACTGATAGAATGGTGAATATAATAGTCCGTTAATGTGAGTATTACACTGATATCAGAATGATGAATATAATAGTCCGTTAATGTGAGTATTACACTGATAGAATGGTGAATATAATAGTCCGTTAATGTGAGTATTACACTGATATCAGAATGGTGAATATAATAGTCCGTTAATGTGAGTATTACACTGATAGAATGATGAATATAAATAGTCCGTTAATGTGAGTATTACACTGATAGAATGATGAATATAATAGTCCGTTAATGTGAGTATTACACTGACAGAATGATGAATATAATAGTCCGTTAATGTGAGTATTACACTGATAGAATGATGAATTTAATAGTCCGTTAATGTGAGCATTATACTGATATCAGAATGATGAATATAATAGTCCATTAATGTGAGTATTACACTGATAGAATGATGAATATAATAGTCCATTAATGTGAGTATTACACTGATAGAATGATGAATATAATAGTCCGTTAATGTGAGTATTACAAGGATAGAATGATGAATATAATAGTCCGTTAATGTGAGTATTACACTGATAGAATGATGAATTTAATAGTCCCGTTAATGTGAGTATTACAAGGATAGAATGATGAATATAATAGTCCGTTAATGTGAGTATTACACTGATAGAATGATGAATTTAATAGTCCGTTAATGTGAGCATGATACTGATATCAGAATGATGAATATAATAGTCCCATTAATGTGAGTATTACACTGATAGAATGATGAATATAATAGTCCGTTAATGTTAGTATTACACTGTATATCAGAATGGTAAATATAATAGTCCGTTAATGTGAGTATAAACACTGATATCAGAATGGTGAATATAATAGTCCGTTAATGTGAGTATTATACTGATTCAGAATGATGAATATAATAGTCCATTAATGTGAGTATTACACTGATAGAATGATGAATATAATAGTCCGTTTAATGTGAGTATTACACTGATATCAGAATGATGAATATAATAGTCCGTTAATGTGAGTATTACACTGATAGAATGATGAATATAATAGTCCGTTAATGTGAGTATTACACTGATAGAATGATGAATATAATAGTCCGTTAATGTGAGTATTACACTGATATCAGAATGGTAAATATAATAGTCCGTTAATGTGAGTATTACACTGATATCAGAATGGTGAATATAATAGTCCGTTAATGTGAGTATTACACTGATAGAATGATGAATATAATAGTCCGTTAATGTGAGTATTACAAGGATAGAATGATGAATATAATAGTCCATTAATGTGAGTATTACACTGATAGAATGATGAATATAATAGTCCGTTAATGTGAGTATTACACTGATATCAGAATGATGAATATAATAGTCCGTTAATGTGAGTATTACACTGATAGAATGATGAATATAATAGTCCATTAATGTGAGTATTACACTGATAGAATGATGAATATAATAGTCCGTTAATGTGAGTATTACACTGATATCAGAATGGTGAATATAATAGTCCGTTAATGTGAGTATTACACTGATAGAATGATGAATATAATAGTCCGTTAATGTGAGTATTACACTGATATCAGAATGGTAAATATAATAGTCCGTTAATGTGAGTATTACACTGATATCAGAATGATGAATATAATAGTCCATTAATGTGAGTATTACACTGATAGAATGATGAATATAATAGTCTGTTAATGTGAGTATCACACTGATATCAGAATGGTGAATATAATAGTCCATTAATGTGAGTATTACACTGATATCAGAATGGTGAATATAATAGTCCATTAATGTGAGTATTACACTGATAGAATGATGAATATAATAGTCCGTTAATGTGAGTATTACACTGATATCAGAATGGTGAATATAATAGTCCATTAATGTGAGTATTACACTGATAGAATGATGAATATAATAGTCCGTTAATGTGAGTATTACACTGATATCAGAATGATGAATATAATAGTCCGTTAATGTAAGTATTACACTGATATCAGGATGATGAATATAATAGTCCATTAATGTGAGTATTACACTGATAGAATGATGAATATAATAGTCCGTTAATGTGAGTATTACAAGGATAGAATGATGAATATAATAGTCCGTTAATGTGAGTATTACACTGATATCAGAATGGTGAATATAATAGTCCATTAATGTGAGTATTACACTGATAGAATGATGAATATAATAGTCCGTTAATGTAAGTATTACACTGATATCAGGATGATGAATATAATAGTCCATTAATGTGAGTATTACACTGATAGAATGATGAATATAATAGTCCGTTAATGTGAGTATTACAAGGATAGAATGATGAATATAATAGTCCGTTAATGTGAGTATTACACTGATAGAATGATGAATTTAATAGTCCGTTAATGTGAGCATGATACTGATATCAGAATGATGAATATAATAGTCCATTAATGTGAGTATTACACTGATAGAATGATGAATATAATAGTCCGTTAATGTGAGTATTACACTGATATCAGAATGGTAAATATAATAGTCCGTTAATGTGAGTATTACACTGATAGAATGATGAATATAATAGTCCGTTAATGTGAGTATTACAAGGATAGAATGATGAATATAGTAGTCCGTTAATGTGAGTATTACACTGATATCAGAATGATGAATATAATAGTCCGTTAATGTGAGTATTATACTGATATCAGGATGATGAATATAATAGTCCATTAATGTGAGTATTACACTGATAGAATGATGAATATAATAGTCCGTTAATGTGAGTATTACACTGATAGCAGAATGATGAATATAATAGTCCGTTAATGTGAGTATTACACTGATATCAGAATGATGAATATAATAGTCCATTAATGTGAGTATTACACTGATATCAGAATGATGAATATAATAGTCCATTAATGTGAGTATTACACTGATAGAATGATGAATATAATAGTCCGTTAATGTGAGTATTACACTGATATCAGAATGATGAATATAATAGTCCATTAATGTGAGTATTACACTGATAGAATGATGAATATAATAGTCCATTAATGTGAGTATTACACTGATATCGGAATGATGAATATAATAGTCCGTTAATGTGAGTATTACACTGATAGAATGATGAATATAATAGTCCATTAATGTGAGTATTACAAGGATAGAATGATGAATATAATAGTCCGTTAATGTGAGTATTACACTGATAGAATGATGAATTTAATAGTCCGTTAATGTGAGTATTACAAGGATAGAATGATGAATATAATAGTCCGTTAATTTGAGTATTACACTGATAGAATGATGAATATAATAGTCCGTTAATGTGAGTATTACACTGATAGAATGATGAATTTAATAGTCCGTTAATGTGAGGATTACACTGATAGCAGAATGATGAATATAGTAGTCCGTTAATGTGAGGATTACACTGAGAGCAGAATGACGAATATAATAGTCCGTTAATGTGAGCATTATACTGATATCAGAATGATGAATATAATAGTCCATTAATGTGAGTATTACACTGATAGAATGATGAATATAATAGTCCGTTAATGTGAGTATTACACTGATAGAATGATGAATATAATAGTCCATTAATGTGAGTATTACACTGATAGAATGATGAATATAATAGTCCGTTAATGTGAGTATTACACTGATAGAATGATGAATTTAATAGTCCGTTAATGTGAGCATTATACTGATAGAATGATGAATATAATAGTCCGTTAATGTGAGTATTACACTGATAGAATGATGAATATAATAGTCCGTTAATGTGAGTATTACACTGATATCAGAATGGTGAATATAATAGTCCGTTAATGTGAGTATTACACTGATATCAGAATGGTAAATATAATAGTCCGTTAATGTGAGTATTACACTGATAGAATGATGGATATAATAGTCCGTTAATGTGAGTATTACACTGATAGAATGATGAATATAATAGTCCGTTAATGTGAGTATTACACTGATAGCAGAATGATGAATATAATAGTCCGTTAATGTGAGTATTACACTGATAGAATGATGAATATAATAGTCCGTTAATGTGAGTATTACACTGATAGAATGATGAATATAATAGTCCGTTAATGTGAGTATTACACTGATAGAATGATGAATATAATAGTCCGTTAATGTGAGTATTACACTGATAGAATGATGAATATAATAGTCCGTTAATGTGAGTATTACACTGATAGAATGATGAATATAATAGTCCGTTAATGTGAGTATTACACTGATAGAATGATGAATATAATAGTCCGTTAATGTGAGTATTACACTGATAGAATGATGAATATAATAGTCCGTTAATGTGAGTATTACACTGATAGAATGATGAATATAATAGTCCGTTAATGTGAGTATTACACTGATAGAATGATGAATATAATAGTCCGTTAATGTGAGTATTACACTGATAGAATGATGAATATAATAGTCCGTTGATGTGAGTATTACACTGATAGAATGATGAATATAATAGTCCGTTAATGTGAGTATTACACTGATAGAATGATGAATATAATAGTCCGTTAATGTGAGTATTACACTGATAGAATGATGAATATAATAGTCCGTTAATGTGAGTATTACACTGATAGAATGATGAATATAATAGTCCGTTAATGTGAGTATTACACTGATAGAATGAGGAATATAATAGTCCGTTAATGTGAGTATTACACTGATATCAGAATGATGAATATAATAGTCCGTTAATGTGAGTATTACACTGATAGAATGATGAATATAATAGTCCGTTAATGTGAGTATTACACTGATAGAATGATGAATATAATAGTCCGTTAATGTGAGTATTACACTGATAGAATGATGAATATAATAGTCCGTTAATGTGAGTATTACACTGATAGAATGATGAATATAATAGTCCGTTAATGTGAGTATTACACTGATAGAATGATGAATATAATAGTCCGTTAATGTGAGTATTACACTGATAGAATGAGGAATATAATAGTCCGTTAATGTGAGTATTACACTGATATCAGAATGATGAATATAATAGTCCGTTAATGTGAGTATTACACTGATAGAATGATGAATATAATAGTCCGTTAATGTGAGTATTACACTGATAGAATGATGAATATAATAGTCCGTTAATGTGAGTATTACACTGATATCAGAATGATGAATATAATAGTCCGTTAATGTGAGTATTACACTGATATCAGAATGGTAAATATAATAGTCCGTTAATGTGAGTATTACACTGATAGAATGATGGATATAATAGTCCGTTAATGTGAGTATTACACTGATAGAATGATGAATATAATAGTCCGTTAATGTGAGTATTACACTGATAGAATGATGAATATAATAGTCCGTTAATGTGAGTATTACACTGATATCAGAATGGTAAATATAATAGTCCGTTAATGTGAGTATTACACTGATAGAATGATGGATATAATAGTCCGTTAATGTGAGTATTACACTGATAGAATGATGAATATAATAGTCCGTTAATGTGAGTATTACACTGATAGAATGATGAATATAATAGTCCGTTAATGTGAGTATTACACTGATAGAATGATGAATATAATAGTCCGTTAATGTGAGTATTACACTGATAGAATGATGAATATAATAGTCCGTTAATGTGAGTATTACACTGATAGAATGATGAATTTAATAGTCCGTTAATGTGAGCATTATACTGATAGAATGATGAATATAATAGTCCGTTAATGTGAGTATTACACTGATAGAATGATGAATATAATAGTCCGTTAATGTGAGTATTACACTGATAGAATGATGAATATAATAGTCCGTTAATGTGAGTATTACACTGATATCAGAATGGTGAATATAATAGTCCGTTAATGTGAGTATTACACTGATAGAATGATGGATATAATAGTCCGTTAATGTGAGTATTACACTGATAGAATGATGAATATAATAGTCTGTTAATGTGAGTATTACACTGATATCAGAATGGTGAATATAATAGTCCGTTAATGTGAGTATTACACTGATAGAATGATGAATATAATAGTCCGTTAATGTGAGTATTACACTGATAGAATGATGAATATAATAGTCCGTTAATGTGAGTATTACACTGATATCAGAATGATGAATATAATAGTCCGTTAATGTGAGTATTACACTGATAGAATGATGAATATAATAGTCCGTTAATGTGAGTATTACACTGATAGAATGATGAATATAATAGTCTGTTAATGTGAGTATTACACTGATATCAGAATGATGAATATAATAGTCCGTTAATGTGAGTATTACACTGATAGAATGATGAATATAATAGTCCGTTAATGTGAGTATTACACTGATAGAATGATGAATATAATAGTCCGTTAATGTGAGTATTACACTGATAGAATGATGAATATAATAGTCCGTTAATGTGAGTATTACACTGATAGAATGATGAATATAATAGTCCGTTAATGTGAGCATTATACTGATATCAGAATGATGAATATAATAGTCCGTTAATGTGAGGATTGCACTGATAGCAAAATGATGAATATAATAGTCCGTTAATGTGAGTATTACACTGATAGAATGATGAATATAATAGTCCGTTAATGTGAGTATTACACTGATATCAGAATGGTGAATATAATAGTCCGTTAATGTGAGTATTACACTGATAGAATGATGAATATAATAGTCCGTTAATGTGAGTATTACACTGATAGAATGATGAATATAATAGTCCGTTAATGTGAGTATTACACTGATAGCAGAATGGTGAATATAATAGTCCGTTAATGTGAGGATTGCACTGATAGCAAAATGATGAATATAGTAGTCCGTTAATGTGAGGATTGCACTGATAGCAAAATGATGAATATAATAGTCCGTTAATGTGAGGATTACACTGATATCAGATTGATGAATATAATTGTCCGTTAATGTGAGTATTATACTGATATCAGAATTATGAGTATAATAGTCCGTTAATGTGAGTATTACACTGATAGCAGAATGTTGAATATAATAGTCCATTAATGTGAGTATTACACTGATAGAATGATGAATATAATAGTCCATTAATGTGAGTATTACACTGATGTCAGAATGATGAATATAGTAGTCAGTTAATGTGAGTATTACACTAATATCAGAATGATGAATATAATCGTCCGTTAATGTGATGTATTACACTGATAGCGGAATGATGAATATTATGGTCCGTTAATGTGAGTATTACACCTAGTGTGGTAAGAATGTCAGTCTAGCCTAATTTCGTTACGTGTTGATGATAAACATAAACTTTCACACATGCGTGCATCAAAGCTGAAAGAGTTTTTATGCAAAAAAGTATTTTACCCAACCAGTAATGGTAATCGGCTGAAATCCATACTACATGAGTTTCTCCCATCCATTGACTTTGGGTTCCAGTCGGGTTGAACCTCTTGAGATGCTTTAGATTATTTACGTCATAATTTTGAGAAATTTGATAAATTGAGAAACCCTGTTGGTCGTGTATGTATGGATAGGTACATGTGACTTGACCTGAAAAAACCGGTAAATTTTAGGAATCCGAGATAATGATACGAAAGTGAACTGACCTGTTTCGATGTCGGACTTCCTCTAAATGATACGTGAACATATCTGTATCAGACAAAATAGTGTTATTATCAACGCATCAGAAAATAAAAATAAACAAGGCACCATGCGATCGACAAATTGTGTCTTCTATGTACGGATGGGTAATCTGCGATTGTTTAAAGGCAACAGATTTCGTGACATTGAAACTCGAACGCGACAATTTTAGCCTCTTCATGCACTAAAAAATCCAGAATGGAGTTGAATACCAAGATAATAATATTGTGTTCAACATTGTGTGTGCCTGAAAAATAACACAAACGGACCGGAAGTCAAGAGAAAATATTTATTTATTTATTTATTTATTTATTTATTTATTTATTTATTTATTTATTTATTTATGGAGTTCAGGAAGAGGTCCTGAAGTTTGGAGTCTAACCAATATTGCCTCAAAATATGATAGACTTTCAAACACCGGAGTATTGCCTTGGTTAGTCATGGTTTTCTGGGACAGGACACGATATACTCAGACACTCTCTTATGCAAGGCTCTCTCTTGCGTTCAGTTTCATTTCCTTGCTTGCTTTTATGGTGCTATATAAGAAATGTAATTTTGTTTATTGTGAAGATCCCGCCTAAGATTTTTCTTAAATTCAAATTAAACATACACAATATATACATCAAAATGAAGGTTAGGAGGTTTAGAACACGAAAAATGTATGAAATCATCTCATAGAGTCGACATTTGGCACCATTGGTTCTTGAAAGACAGCTACCGTATTCGTACCAGAACTGATAATACAATAATATTTCCCGAGAACAACTTCTGGCCAAATGTGCTTCACATAGCCAAGACCAAAGTTAGGCATTCAAAACATGGTTTGAATGCCTAGTTTTGTTCTTGGATATGTGAAGCACATTTTTGGCCACAAGTTGTTCTCAGGAAATATTATTGTATTATCATTTCTACGAATACGACAGCAGACTTCCAGGAACCAGAGATGCCTGCAGTCAACTCTATGAGCTGATGTCATATCTTTTTCGTGTTCTATACCTCCCAACCTTCATTTTGATGTATAATCTGTGTACATTTAATTTGAATTCAAGGAATATCAGAGGTGGGATTTTCAAAATGAACAAAATTGCATTACTTATTTAGCACCTTAAGGTTACTGGAATTTTGTAGGTATCAACAACACTTTTAAAATAGAAGTAAAGATAGGTGACGATCCGGGATTTTGGGTCGGGAGTTGGGTGGTGTTGGATGCTACATTTCAAATACAGATAACGGTGTTTTGGGGCATGCATACCCTTCGAAAGGCAATTTATAACGCCTCAGACAACAGAAGACCCACAAAGGGGCCAAAGATATGTTTACATAGTGTACGATATGATCGGATGTCCATGTGCTATCCCGGATAATATAACTTCCCTTGTCTGGATAGTTGTAAAAAAATGAGATTTTAAAAATAGTGGAGAGCCTGTCCCCTCCTACATGGTCCGTGGTTATTACGTGGTTATTTAGTTTGTTAAAGAAAACAAACGCACAAATCCCACACTAATTACAGACTTAAGCACTTATTAGCAAATTAGTACAATTTTAGCAAGGGTGCACTCCGGGTCAGATTCCTCGCCCGAATGTTGTTGGGTATTCAACAACATATAATTCTTGCTGGTCGTGTCCTGCAGAACAGTTTTACAGTTACAGAAATAGGGAAAAAAGCACCAAGAAGTGACAAGTGAATGTCTGCCTTTTCAATATTTTTCATTGATTACAAGGGAAGCCTGAACCCCATTATCTCAGTGCTCCGAGACTCCCATTAAAATCTGGTGTATCTTAACACCTCCGCGATCGACAAGAGCAAGTTTTTCTTACTTATTAAGTGGTAGTAACCCAATATTATGCTGAAAAGAAATGCGCTGACACCTGAACTGAAAGCCTTCATATCGACGGTGTACATACTGGCGCGTGGGGAGGGATTAACTCCCTGCAGGTCCCCACCAAAAGCATTGTTGGAAAATCTTCTGCTCGTCGAAAATGTTTTTAAGCCTTCTCCTAAAATGATTCAAACTGGAAAGAAAATTATCGATATCTTGTCTAAATCATATTTGATAACTGACTCTTCTGAGGTGCCCAAATGGCTGAAATTCGGTTTTGCAAAATTTGGGGCTTACCAAACGCGTCCCCCATCTACGCCCCTGCTTCATTTACCATGGATGTGTTTCCTAATTCTCCTCGAAGTAACAATTTTTTGTTCCTATGGCCTTGTCTCGACACATTTTATTGGCGAGTACCAATAGGCAAACCAATATAAATGAACTCTAAGAACCCAAATTAATTTAGAGCTATTTTAAGTGTCCTACTCTGCTTTACAACGCATGGAACCCTGTTTAAACTCGAACTCACGTCCTCTCCATCCTCGTAGCGCCTTCCACTTTAGGGTCGATCTTTAGGGATTATCTCCCATAGGTGATTTGAAAATTTGGATAAAATGGGATGACCTTCCTTACTTGGATACGTCGTTCTCTCTGTGGCTTAGCCACAGAAAGAACGATGTATCGAGGTAAGTGGTTTTGAAACATGAACGTCCTCGTTTGCATGTTATTTCTGTGAACCGCACAATTTATTTATTTATTAAGGTTTAACGACACTTCAACAACCAATGTCATATCGTGTCTGCGACAGTTTTTCGGGTGGGGGAGGCGGAGTACCCGGAGAGAACCACTGAGCAACGACGAACAGCTGCCAGCTCCCCAACATCGTAACTCCGCAATGCAGCTCAGGTAGGGTTAGATTGGTTGACGACATGCGCACCATAGACGTGCAGTACGCCTTAGTACACGGCATCATCGTGCCCCCATGTGAACAATCGGGGTTAATTGCCTTACCACAGGACACAACGCGGGAGTCCGATCCACGGACTAACCGGTCTCGACGTTGTTTAATTTCGGTGATCTGACGGGAACCGGTTACCGTAACGCCACCGCGCCCCCGTGGAAGGCATAAGCACTTCGTGTACTTTGGTACATTTTTATAGCCACGACTATACAACAAAAGTATCAAAGTGCCTTCACAGCAACTAGTGTTACAGGCCCTGGTGTTACAGGCTCTGCATGTTACACCAAGCTTAACCCTGTTTAATTTCTGCCAGAATCATCAGAATTACATATTTATATATAATATATATCAGGAAGATAAAATGTCAGGACACCTGAGACCCCGTAAGGCCTGGGCTGACGGGGGGTTAGTTAGTCCCGCTGATGAAATTGCGGGAAAATTAGACCGACATGGAGAGTCGGAATCCTAGTGCCGCGAACTCTGTGCTGGGAGCTGAGTTCGACCGGCGCTGTGATTTCTCCCCTGCTAAATTGGCCTCAGATAGGTTCGATTTCCGTTAGGTGTGATTCCTAATCACTTCAGGCTGCGTAATGGAAAGAATGAGTTAAAGTAACAACGATTCTTTTATTTACACATAAAAATAAAGCCGTTTTTTCAATAATCAACAATTCAATTCTTTTCACAGAAAATGGGTTGCTAGGTTTAAATAACTCTCAACAACTATATAGTCATTCTATAGCCCTGTACTGGCACTATAGCCTACACACTGGAAATGTTACTACCGTGAGCTCGCCATAAGAGCTTCACAAATCTGAAATGTTATTATCGTGAGCTCGCCATAAGAGCTTCACCCGCTTAGGCTTGAATGTCAACGTCTGGGCGTAACTGTACGTCTGGCTGTTGGAGGGTTCCGACCAGCAATGTTTGTCATCTATAAAGCCACCGTACTTCTGATTTGGGTCAGATATTGTCTACTCATACCTTATGTGCCTTTTGCAAGTCCTCCGTGAAAGTCCTATTGAAATATTCACCGTTCCTGGTTGAATTCACGATTCACAAATGCCCCTTTTTGTGCTAGGGCGAAAGTGTCACTCACACCGATCTCCAGTCGGTATTACGATGCTTCGACAGCAAAACAAACTACTCAGAACACAATCAGTCTGACGCTTCAAAGGGTTAATACGCACAATACAATTAACCTACACTTCTGACTATTGCAGGCTGATACCTGCTACTCGACAATCTAAACTTTAACGTTCCACCTGGGTTTTCCTTCTCAACGAATTTGGCACTCTAGCCGCCTATCAACCTTAAGCTAAATCAATCGTGGAATGCCCTCTCTGGCGATTCCAGCCGTTTCAGGGTCCTGTGATCGAAGGTACCCCTATGCCAGGAAACAGAGTCCGCCTGGCCTGGACTTCACCAACGTGTGTGTGACCCCAAGTGTGTGTCTAATGCTCTGCTCTTCAAGGTATATATACTTTTTACCCTAAACTGTCAGGTGGACCGACGCTCATCTATCCATCTGTCAAAACGGTGGGAGATGACATAATTCGAGGCAGAATCAATACAAGTCATCTCGCGCGTGACTTAACGGTGATTTCACTTGTCGAGAAAACTGATTCGTTCCTGCCATTCATTGCTACCTAATGATCAGGTGACGATACGATAGACATTTCTATCTTTTAGAATCTCGTTTCTCAATTGGCCGTGACGATATCCTGCCACCAACCGATTACGTCTCGTAAGACTCGCGACTACTGTATAAATTAAATGAGATTAGACCTTATCTAACATACCGTTTCTCCCCTGGGTCCCTGCGCTGAAGCTGGATATACACCACGTGTGTTTTCTCCATGTCCAGCTTCACAGAGAAGTGACATTCACGTAGGTTTTTCGCCTTGATGCGGAATATCTTTTGAACTTACAATATCTTTTTATATGAGGCCCCTTTGCCCCTATATTTAGGCTGGCTTTGCCCTGACATAAAATACACTTATCAACTTTATCGATTTATTTTATATGTAATTTTCCTCAGACAGAAGTGTAAAATGTTTATATTTTAGAACCAAAATTTCACATAATATTTGCCCAGATGCTACCACAGAGCTCCATTTGTTAATCATTTTTCACAGTTTTCTACTGTGATCGTCAATTGTCACTGCGCGAACCTACCCAACAAAATTCCTGGCTACGTGCCTGAGTGCTCAAAATAAGTGGTTTCGCATCGATATTTGCTACGCAAAACATGCTACAAGCTACACAATTTTCAATTATGTATAGCATTTTGCGATACAATATATTCAACTGCAGCCTAATAGTTGAATATCTTGTATTGCAAATTGTAAAAATGAAAGTTTGCAACAAAGCTAGATCACTGATTCTTTACTCCTGATATAACGTTAACTCTCCGTCTCGCATTAGCAACTTCATATGTAACGTGAATTTTATTGGTTTAAATTCATCCTGCATTGTTTCTGCATTTTGCATAAAATACCCAGTCAAAATAACTTTAAGCTCATCAAATTAAGAGATGTTACGCATTTGGAAATATCCAAGTCCATGCAGTTGTTAAAGGCAGTTCAGTTGAAAAACACAGCTAGTGCTTCATGTGTTGCAGCTCATTTGAAAAAGCACAGAAATGGATGGGCATTATTCTATCTGCTCAGAAGAGTTTAGTACAAAACGGTATGGCATAACTCCGATATACAAGAACTGCTATGCAATTTAAACAAAATGCTATTCATTTTTCGGAAATGTGTAGCATTTTGATACGCATAGCAAAAAAGATATTTTGAGCCCTAACGTGGCTGCACTCAATCCATACTCTAACGCATTAACCCATGAGCCATTATGCACTAAGAGTTTCATAATAATCGGAATTATCACTAAGAATAATTCCCCGTTATAACAGGAATTGAGGTTACTTTTGATGCACGGGGCCCCGATAAAAGAAAAAAAAGAAAAAAGGAGGAAAGCACTTGCTGTATTTCTGACAGGAACACGGGCGTAGTGATCGTTATTGTATTGCCTTGTGACAACGTGGTTAATTTTCGCATGCGCAATCATTTTCTTTCTTCAGTGAAATTGAAACGTTTGGAAAATTTTGAGCGTTGAGGTAATTATCAAATTAAATAACAAAGCCAACTGATTTAAATTACCCACCCTCCCCTCCCATTTGCAGTTACTGCTGGCGGCTTTATTGTTTCTTTCAGATCCTGATGGTACTGTTGGGATGGATGAGTGTTTCCTAGAGCTGACAATTGATTACAGTTACGTTCGGCGCGGCAAAGCTGCTGCTTTGGTTCATGTGGTGTTTAGTGAGAACGGCGTATTACGCGGACCAAAATGACTTTGCGAAACCGCTGATTTACACAGGGTTTCCAAATTGAATATTGTAGTAAAACTTCCATGCTGTATGCCGCGTCCAAAAATTCGCCAAACGAATAAAAATAAAGTTTTCTTTATTTCGGCTTAAATTATCTGTTATCATGGAAATCATCTCAAACTTAATCGGACAATGTTATGATTTTCATTAAATTTCACTTGCTTTGCCATCCACTATATGAGAACAGAGTAGATTCATCTATCCAACATTTTAAATGCTCACGCGGATGACTTGCAATTGTGCGGAGTTGCTGTGTTATCTGTATTATCTGTACAATCGATACACAGATCAATGGGTACAACAAAATCAGAACTACACTGCTGCCAGAGGGAATTTCGAAAATACACCACTATAACGGAGTACATATGTTGAGAGCAGAAGGGCAAGAGGAAGGTGGGCACCCCCCCCCCCCCCCCCAGGAAGAACTTTGTCGGACATGTAGAATTCAATCGGACTTGTTTTCACGATGACCTAGTAACATGCTAATCCATTCACGCTAAAAAAATATTAACTGTCAATCAAACAAATTGTCCTTTGAGTGCAACAAGGAGTTATCTGCAATGATAAAGCATTGCAGATAGTGCTTTGTTACGCTAAAGGGACGCAGTTACTCCATTCGGATTTTTTTTAAAACATTTCCTCAGACTTTTCTGATATGAGAGGGCGATCGAGATTATAAAACTTCCGACAGAAACCAGGGTTGGGAAGCGTTCTCGCGTTACGATATCTAAAGTGAAGGTATTTATCTATAATTTTTCTAAAATTCTATGGTTTCCAGAAGCAAATCCAGGAATTTCTTTGTATGTGAGTGTGGAGGGGAGATACCGCTAATATCACTTGGATGCTCAGGGCAAGTACGTTGCGTTAGAAGTGTGGCATGACAGCCAGAACTACGTCATAATCACATGGCCAACAACGTGATCTTGTCGTCATAGTGGCCCGCGTAAGCGGCTATCTATTTACGTCGCCATCACCATGGTAATATGTGTATTAGTGCACTTGCGCAGAATATGTTGTTTTCGTGACACATGTGTACGTCATCCATTTTATACTATTCACACAGTGTTTTCATAAGCTGTTGTGTTACTAAAGGGTCGTCGTCTTCGAATTCAAAGGTGTCACACTAGCATTTTACAACCACAATCGCCTGGTTATTATGGATAGCATTTAGTTCAATAATGTCATTCGCGTGCTTTGAAATGTGTGCTCCTTTTACTATCACAGCGTGACGATTTACAATCACAATGTGTTCTATTTTGTATACGAATGTATGAATTTGAGGCTACTATGTTCAACTTGGGGGAAATCACCTGCTTGCGTGCACATATTGCTGTACATCCGCAGGGGTATAGATCTACCACATGTAGCTTCCAAAGTATGGGCAATAGAAAGGAAGGGGTGTTTCCCTTCGAGCATTTATTCATTTATTGGTGTTTTTAAGGTCACATATTTCTGCACAATGGCTAATCATGACCATGACAGTTTTACGGGCGGAAGAAGCCGGAGTACCCGGAGAGAACCACCGAGCAACGGCGAGCAACTGTCAGCTTCCCAACATACTAACTCCACACAAGCAGGGTTAGCATTGGATGAAGACAAGTGCACTATCGACGTGCAGTACGTCTTAGTACACAGCGCCACCGTGCCCCCACGTGGGCAATGGGGGTGAAGTGTCTTGCCCAAGGACACAACGCAGTTGCCGCAGGTGGAATTCGAACCGAGGACCTCTCGGCTTGCAGCCTGCACCTCTACCTACTGAGCCACCGCGCCCCCTTCCCTTCGAACAAAAGAGTGGTGTTCCCCTTATGTTTGAAGGGGAACACCACTCTTTTGTTCGAAGGGAAACACCCCTTCCTATCTATTTATTAAGGTTTAACGACACTTTAACAGTCATATTGTGGCGGTGACAGTTTTACGGGTGTAGGAAGCCGGAGTACCTGGAGAAAACCACCGAGCAACGACGAACAGCTGCCAGCTCCAGAGCATCGTAACTCCGCATTGCAGCGCAGGTAGGGTTAGATTGGTTGAAGACATGAGCACCATCGACGTGCAGTACGCCTTAGTACACGGTGTCATCGGGCCCCATGTGGACAATCTGGGTTAATTGCCTTACCCAAGGACACAACGCGGGAGTCCAAATTGATCGCTCAGACGGTCAACCATCCAAGGACTAACCGGGTTCAACGTTGCTTAACTTCGGTGATCTGACAGGAACTGGTTACCACAACGCCATCGCGCCCCCGTGAAATGCATAAGCACTTCGTGTAAATTGATACATTTTTATAGCCACGACTATACAAAAAAGTATCAAAGTGCCTAGTAAATTAACTCTTGAAATAATGCCATCTGGTGCACCCTGGGGTTGCAAATGGTCAGATTATGTATTTTGGGAGAAATGAATGAATATTCATCGGTATGATCTCTCTATTCTGGTAGAATCGTGTCGACATAGTAGCACCCACTTTCTGTGTCTGTAGACGAATTATGTGAAACTTATGGTCCGTTTCCAGGAATCATTGGTTGCATGATGAAGGGGGAAGAGTATCAACAACGGTCTCCTTTTGGTCACTTTAAATTAATTATAACACAAAATGGTATAGGAAATACATTCTACTCAGTATCGTTTCTCTGGCACCAAATACACAAAATAAATAACAAATAATTCGGTCTATGTGTGGTAGAGCTGAATTACATCACAAATGGCAAGAAAACAGTAACTTAGATTTATTTACTGCATGTGTTGTTTCTTTTGCAGGTTAAGCCTTAAATAATATCTTGGATCAAGATTTTTGCAGCTCTTTATATCAATTGATATTGATATAGCCTGCACTTCTTAACACTTTACTCAACGTAACGGCCAAAACCGGTCAGCGCTATTCACAAAATTCACCATTAGATTTTTATTACTTTTTTATTTTTTGTTACAAACACATAGCTTCTGACCCCTCATTGGAACGAGCTCAACGAGCTCGTTCAAATGAGGGTTCATAAGCTATCTTTGGACGCAAAAAAATCCAAAAATTAGTGTTTCAAGAATTTTATTTGAAAGTGTCGTCTACTTTTCGTGATAGGTAAAGGGTTAACTAGCTTTCGCCTACACTTATTCATAATATGCGCTTAAGTGTACTTGTCTCGCAAGGGTTAATCCTATCTTTTTGGTATCATTAGCACCAGTATAGTCTGAAGGGAAATCATATTGTTCTAGAGAACCTCGTTTCGACATTTATGTTTTTCTTCTTATTATTGTGAAGACTGTGAAGGAAATATCGCTTCACCTTTTCATATAATTTCTTGTTGAGGAAGACCTATGTCATACCGATTTGGTAAACTCCTTTTCAAATATACTCTTGTGTGGTGTTTTAGCAAGTCGTTGGTGGCATATATGCTACAAGATCGCTGCTCAGGCTCGATCGCGTTGCAGATATACTGGCGATTCTTGATTTGAGGCCATTGTAGTCTACAATGAGAATACAGCCTTCACATAAGTACTCGAAATACTGATGTCGTCTATTTTCTGTTTTACAGGGTTTATTATGGATGGATGGATAGATAGATGGATGGATGGATTTATTTATTTATTTATTTATTTATTTATTTATTTATTTATTTATTTATTTATAACGACACTTTCGACAGTCAGGGTCACCTGGTGTCGGACAGTCTTACGGGTGGAGGAAGCGGAGTGCCCGGGGAGAACAACCGAGAAACGGCGAGCAAATGCCAGACTCCCCAATCTACTAAACTCCGCTCATGCAGTGTTAGCACTGGTTAAAGACAAGTGTACCATAGACGTGCAGTACGCCTTAGTACACAGCGCAACCGTGTCCCCACGTGGGCAAACGAGATTAAGTGCCTTGCCCGAGAACACAACGCAGTGTCATCCATTTTATATTATTCACACAGTGTTTTCATAAGCTGCTGTGTTACTAAGGGGTCGTCGTCTTCGAATTCAAAGGTGTCACACTAGCATTTTACAACCACAATCGCCTGGTTATTATGGACAGTATTTAGTTCAATAATGTCATTCGCGTGTTTTGAAATGTGTGCTCCTTTTACTATCACAGCGTGACGATTTACAATCACAATGTGTTCTATTTTGTATACGAATGTATGAATTTGAGGCTACTATGTTCAACTTGGGGGAAATCACCTGCTTGCGTGCACATATTGCTGTACATCCGCAGGGGTATAGATCTGCCACATGTAGCTTCCATAGTATGGGCAATAGAAAGGAAGGGGTGTTTCCCTTCGAACATTTATTCATTTATTGGTGTTTTTAAGGTCACATATTTCTGCACAATGGCTAATCATGACCATGACAGTTTTACGGGCGGAGGAAGCCGGAGTACCCAGAGAGAACCACCGAGCAACGGCGAGAAACTGTCAGCTCCCCAACATACTAACTCCACACAAGCAGGGTTAGCATTGGATGAAGACAAGTGCACTATCGACGTGCAGTACGTCTTAGTACACAGCGCCACCGTGCCCCCACGTGGGCAATGGGGGTGAAGTGTCTTGCCCAAGGACACAACGCAGTTGCCGCAGGTGGAATTCGAACCGAGGACCTCTCGGCTTGCAGCCTGCACCTCTACCTACTGAGCCACCGCGCCCCCTTCCCTTCGAACAAAAGAGTGGTGTTCCCCTTATGTTTGAAGGGGAACACCACTCTTTTGTTCGAAGGGAAACACCCCTTCCTGTCTATTTATTAAGGTTTAACGACACTTTAACAGTCAATGTCATATCGTGGCGGTGACAGTTTTACGGGTGTAGGAAGCCGGAGTACCCGGAGAAAACCACCGAGCAACGACGAACAGCTGCCAGCTCCAGAACATCGTAACTCCGCATTGCAGCACAGGTAGGGTTAGATTGGTTGAAGACATGCGCACCATCGACGTGCAGTACGCCTTAGTACACGGTGGCATCGTGCCCCATATGGACAATCTGGGTTAATTGCCTTACCCAAGGACACAACGCGGGATTCCAAATTGATCGCTCAGACGGTCAACCACCCAAGGACTAACCGGGTTCAACGTTGCTTAACTTCGGTGATCTGACGGGAACTGGTTACCACAACGCCATCGCGCCCCCGTGAAATGCATAAGCACTTCGTGTAAATTGATACATTTTTATAGCCACGACTATACAAAAAAAGTATCAAAGCGCCTAGTAAATTAACTCTTGAAATAATGCCATCTGGTGCACCCTGGGGTTGCAAATGGTCAGATTATGTATTTTGGGAGAAATGAATGAATATTCATCGGTATGATCTCTCTATTCTGGTAGAATCGTGTCGACATAGTAGCACCCCCTTTCTGTGTCTGTAGACGAATTATGTGAAACTTATGGTCCGTTTCCAGGAATCATTGGTTGCATGATGAAGGGGGAAGAGTATCAACAACGGTCTCCTTGTGGTTACTTTAAATTAATTATAACACAAAATGTTATAGGAAATACATTCAACTCAGTATCGTTTCTCTGGCACCAAATACACAAAATAAATAACAAATAATTCGGTCTATGTGTGGTAGAGCTGAATTACATCACAAATGGCAAGAAAACAGTAACTTAGATTTATTTACTGCATGTGTTGTTTCTTTTGCAGGTTAAGCCTTAAATAATATCTTGGATCAAGATTTTTGCAGCTCTTTATATCAATTGATATTGATATAGCCTGCACTTCTTAACACTTGACTCAACGTAACGGCCAAAACAGGTCAGCGCTATTCACAAAATTCACCATTAGATTTCTATTACTTTTTCATTTTTTGTTACAAAAACATAGCTTATGACCCCTCATTGGAACGAGCTCAACGAGCTCGTTCAAATGAGGGTTCATAAGCTATCTTTGGACGCAAAAAAATCCAAACAATTAGTGTTTCAAGTATTTTATTTGAAAGTGTCGTCTACTTTTCGTGTTAGGTAAAGGGTTAACTAATTATCGTCTGCACTTATTCATAATATGCGCTTGAGTGTAATTGCCTCGCAAGGGTTAATCCTATCTTTTTGGCATCATTAGCCCCAGTATAGTCTGGAGGGAAATCATATTGTTCTAGAGAACCTCGTTTCGACATTTATGTTTTTCTTCTTATTGTGAAGACTGTGAAGGAAATATCGCTTCACCTTTTCAAATAATTTCTTGTTGAGGAAGATCTATGTCATACCGATTTGATAAGCTCCTTTTTCAAATATACTCTTGTGTGCTGTTTTAGCAAGTCGTTGGTGGGATACATGTATCTGCTACAAGATCGCTGCTCAGGCTCGATCGCGTTGCAGATATACTGGCGATTCTTGATTTGAGGCCATTGTATTATTATTTATTTATTTATTGGTGTTTTAAGGTCATATACTTATGCACAGTGGCTCATGACCGTGACAGTTTTACAGGTGGAGGAAGCCGGAGTACCCAGAGAGAACCACTGAGCAACGACGAGCAGCTGCCAGCTCCCCAACATCGTAACTCCGCACAACAGCACCGGCAGGGTTAGATTGGTTGAAGACATGCGCACAATCGACGTGCAGTACGCCTTAGTACACAGCGTCATCGTGCCTCCATGTAGGCAATCGGGGTTAAGTGCCTTGCCCAAGGACACAACGCGGGAGTGCGAATCAGTCGCTGAAATGGTCACCCATCCAACTACTAACCGCGCTCGACGTTGCTTAACTTCGGTGATCTGACGAGAACCGGTTACCGCGACGCCACCGCGCCCCGAGGCCATTGTAGTCTACAATGAGAATACAGCCTTCACATAAGTACTCGAAATACTGATGTCGTCTATTTTCTGTGATGGATGGATGGATGGATTTATTTATTTATTTATTTATTTATTTATTTATTTATTTATTTATTTATTGATTTATTTATTTATGTATAACGACACTTTCGACAGTCTGGGTCACCTGGGGTCGGACAGTTTTGAGGGTGGAGAAAGCAGAGTGCCCGGGGAGAACCACCGAGAAACGGCGAGCAAATGCCAGACTCCCCAATGTACTAAACTCCGCTCATGCAGTGTTAGCATTGGTTAAAGACAAGTGTACCATCGACGTGCAGTACGCCTTGGTACACAGCGCAACCGTGTTCACGCGTGGGCAAACGAGATTAAGTGCCTTGCCCGAGAACACAACGCAATTACCCCTGGCTGGGATCGAACCGTGGCCCTTTCGGTGTGCAGATCGATACCATAACAACAGAGCCACCGCGCTCCCTTTACATGGCTTAAATAGATATATATAGAAAATACCCATAGTAGCTTGGTGTACCAAATGTTCACCACGAGTGGTGAAGTGGTGTTAACCGCGAGCCTTTGGCGCGCGGTTATCACCACTTCACCACGAGCGGTGAAGATTTGGTACACCAAGCTACTTTGGGTATATTTTAATTATACCATGATCGTCAGATTATTAAGAGTGCTAGTATTTTTTGTCGATTTTACTGAGCAGCAGCCGTACATACGTGCGAATTTGTTTTTGTTTACACGAGCATCGGTGGGCGGTACTTCCGCTGTCAATTTTATCACCGAAACGAAATAGAAAAAGACACAGGGCCTTTTTCATTTTTATAACATAATAACATACTATGTCGATTTATGGGTGTTTTATTAACATGAGACAATGCATGTTTGTTAATTTTTGGTGTTTTATGGTGTAAACTCATTTAAAACATAATAATAATTGCCACTTTCATTTCACTCTTGGCGAGGCGACGTGAGATAAATTTAGACAAGTTCGTATTCAGATCGACGTCACCAAAGGTCAACTTGGATGTAGTTCCACTGTAGGTGTAAATTTTAACTATTGAAATCCTATTGCTGGCGTGTTCACCACGGTTGGTGTGTAAAGCTACAATTTATGTCATTGGCTTTTCATATATAGTAGAATAGGTAATCATCGTATAAATAGTTATATATTTGAATTATGAAGTAGTATAAATGGTGTAAATAAAATTATAGATAAAAGCAAATCACGAGTTGATCATTTATCGCGGTTCAGTTCAGAGAACCTACAACTAATCCTGCAGTAATGGTCCCCAGCGTTATTAAATAACCTACACCTAGTTCTGCGATAATGGTTCCCAACGTTATTAAATAACCCTTGGGGGCACGTTTCGAGAGCGTGCAATGTTCTATAAATAGTAACGTGAACAAATCGCAACTAAGCACTGGCTTGTATCATGAGTTGCATTCAGGCTCCTGAATATATACTTATTGTAAGTTAAAAACTTTTACTGACATCATCCTTTGTTATTCATTGGTATATAGTTTGACTCTCCCATGCTTAATTGTTGGATAGTTGTATATCCAACAGATAACTGTTGGATATTTTGCATCTATTGAATCATCCAACAATAAATAGTTTTTAAGTAGGATAAATACCTCGTTGATGTTGGATAGGCGAGCGAAAGCATCCCATCTCAGGTATAACGGCCCTCGACTGGGAAGCTTTCTGTCGCCTATCCATCATCAATGAGTCTATTTATCCTCTATATAAATTTATCTGATAGCCATAGAGTATAACAACCGTTGTATCTACTTGAAGTATATACAACGGGTGTTGTATATAATTATAATTTATGCGAACGACCTCTGACCTCTTTCAATTCCATTTTCATTCATTCATTCATGAAACATCGTTATATCACAGGGCAGGTTTTAATTGTACGCTTATTGCACTTTGTCAAAATCCTCTGATGGTGTCATTTCTTATTTATTTTGCTTCAATAAAGGCAACCTAAAATTTTGCTTCAAAACATTGTAGAAATTACTTGAATGTTAATAGTAATTAGTATGCGGCGACTGCGAACTATTTATAGTCACGGCCTCGATCAAAAGTACTCGCGGAACTGCGCTAATTAAAAGTTCGTCTGCTCTACCTGAAAAAAAACACTTCGTAAAAATTGTAAACAAACGCAAAATTATTTGTTATATTGGGACTACAGCATAAAACACGGAAGAAAACTGGAACTATGTCAAAAAAAGAATAACTCTACTGAAACACTGTTTTGTTATTGTTAATAAAATAGTTGAAATTTATTTTGTTCCAGCGCAGTTACATGATGCAAGAAGTGCAATCGCACTTTACAATCGCCGTCATCGATTTTGTAATGTAAGGGACACAACTCTATGCGTCTTGTCCTATTTCTTTTGTCTCGTAGACTGGTTTTCTTTGGAGGCCCGTGGGAAGCATATATAAGTCGGGTAGACGCACGAGACGGGTGTCTGTTTGTTATCAGATAAAAACAATAAACATATAGTGTGTTTTTATATCTGTGTTATACAACTCGTTGAAATATGGTTTATTTTTTCTCGGCGAAGCCTCGAAAAAACAAACCATCTTTCAACTCGTTGTATAACACAGATATAAAAACACACTATATGTTTATTGTCTATATATATTATCATGCCCATATGCATGTCCTGTAATTTGTATCAGATTCGAGGTCGTGTTTACAATCAGATCGCAACGAGCCCGTTAGGGCGAGTTGTGATCCGATTGTAAACACGACCGAGAATCTGATACAAATTACAGGACATGCATTTGGTCGTGATAATACATTTATCTAACAATCCCGATACATAAAGGCTGTTTTTACGTTTCTCAGTTTAAATTGGGTTGTAATTGGTCAAAATTTTGAATTTCATATTTTAATGCGTAATAACAATGCATATAATGTTATTCTTTGTCATAACGCGGTGTTTACCGGAAGCTGAATCTATGTGATACGGAATCAGAATGAGTTGTCTTTATGATACGGAATCGGAACACATTATGTGATACGTAGCGTTTCTCGTGGTTTTCAGGCCAAAATCTATATGATTGTTAGATAAAGCATTTTATCTACCATTTACGTAAAAACGCAATCGCAAACCTCAGTATCTTTGGCGATAAAAGTTCGGCGATAAAAGATCTTGTATCGCTATTGCAGTAGCAGTAGCGATAATAGTAACATGACGTCGCGAGAAACGAACGCAGGCGCACCTGACGGACTACTTCAGTAGTAATGGTAATCAGAAGTCATTCCCTTAAAAAGTATTATGCTGCAATGAATGATGCATCTTGTTTGTCCTAACATATTCCATGTTGCAGAGAATTGCACGAGCCAGTACATAAACAATCCACCATGCAAAACACCAAAGCAAAAAAGATGGAGGTGAATCACAAAAATTGAAAGCATCGAGTGAAATGAGCTCGTTTGGCATTTTCTGAGAATGCTTAGCTTGTTGGTGGTAGAGTGATTAAGGTCGATGCATGTATATGTGCTTTTGCAGTTGGTTAGACCACACCTTATCTGCCATGTCTTTCGCCTGTTTGCAATCTGTATCCAAATCAGCATCCAGTTTGCCCATTTGTCTCAGAGTGACACAACTCGAATATTTAGTATTTATCGTCTTCCCTACCTCAAAGCACTGAATGAGCAACAGTGTCACAACCGAAAATGTCATGTACTACTGCTAGATTTGGCATCAACTCTGTGTGTTTTCGGGCGGCTTCCTTCGATCTATTACCCTTATGTTGCCACTTGTTGATTCCATCCTAAGTGAAATGTCCATGGCCTGCTTCCGGTAGAAATGGGACAATACAACAAAGTTGTCTTTGTCGTCTAATATTACACTGACTCTGTTGGGTTCGGCTATTTTGATAAAATATATGACTTGCTAGCACTTTATAACACCATGATCGTAGGTTCGCTTTTTCAACCAACTTAAATATTCCAGATAATTTAGTTTAAACATACACAATGGCCTGTTTGAGGGCTAGACTGGTTCCAGACCATAACAGTGTCGGATATCTCACAGAATTAGACTGATGGTCTGACTCAGAAAAAATATTTCGGAAAATAAATCGAATCTCGAATCGTATTTTCAATTAGATAAATTGAAAAAGGGAATTAGTCTGGCTGTGGGATCTGAAAGTTTCACCTACATGGAAAAATTTTTAACAAGTTATTTTGATGTTATTCGATGCAGGCGTTTTGACGTCTTTCTCATGTGGATACATTGTGGCAGTGCGCAAGCGCAGCACTAGTTGTTAGAGTGGTACGTGTTTCCATGTTCCATTTTGTATGATGGGTGACGTCACCTTGATTTCTAAGGAGGTACGTGATTAGTATGATCTTGGAAAGTCTTGTATGAAATGAGAGTGCTTTTGTAGGGCATGTTCGATTGAATGCTAGTATGTTTGTTTACTGGAAACGACTGACAACATCCTTAAATTTCCCACAAGGACGACAAGGAGAAACACGTGACACTACGGGATCGTTAACTAAGTAGGGCATATTCATGAGTGTTAGTTTGCTTCGTCCGGAGTAATAGTATAACTCGCACCAGTCGCACGTGTTATTCCTGATCTTGTGGATCTCATGTGGTGGATCCCACTGATCCAGTTACGACATGTTCGGTTGCCATGATACCCCGCGGGATCGGCCATGTCGTGACGTTATTCCCATAGTGATGCGCTGTGTCCGTGTGCGTTCACAGAGAGTGTTGTTAGGGTCCCACGTGTTTCCGTCGTCCATTTTATATACCAGAGGCCGACTTCTATGGTGGCACGTGGTTACTATGTAACCCACAACCTTCTAATAGAACTGGGTTCTATTCGGAGGGTGTGTTCGATTCGGTTGGAGTAATCTTTTGGTTTTGGATTTTGCCCAAATCCTCGTTTACTTCGTAGAATTAACCCCAATAGACCCGACATTCACCCCAAAACCCCCAAAACTACCTCAAATCACTTTATTTGGTACGGATTTCTCCAGACTCCTCCTTTTCTCCAATAACAGGTGCGTTCTGTTGTATAAGAGTACCTTTTTGGTTTGGACTTTCCCCAAATCCTTGTTTACTACGTAGAAATAGCCAAATAGTCCAAAATCCTCTGTTCTTCTTCTATCTATGTATCCATGCTATTGTTTTTCTGTATATCGAACCCTCTTCGTCTGTTCAGGGGAATACGCCAGTAGTGTAGAAGAGACTATCAGTTGGAAAAATTTTTCTTGTTGATACTATATTTAGCTTTGCTGGTCTGTTCTGGCTTGTTCTAACTCTATTCGGGGTACTTCTGTTCTTGTTTGGAACAGCATAAGCACTTTTTCATTTATCTAGATCGACCAATTGGATGATATGGATAAATGAAATATGGCTTATGCTGTTCGAAACAAGGTCAGGAGTACCCCGAATATGGTTAGAACTAGCCAGAACATACAAGAAAAACTAAATTTAATAACAATAAGCAAAACTTTTCCAACTCATAGGCTCTTCTACTCTACTGGAGAAAATCCAACCCAGAAAAGTACTCTTATACGAAAGAACGCGCATGTTATTGGAGAAAAGGAAGATTCTGGGGAAATACCAAATGAAGTGATTTGGGGTAGTTCTTTGGTGATTTAGAGACAATAACGGGCCTATTTGGGTAAATCTACGAAGTAAACGAGGATTTGGGGAAAATTCAAACCAGAGAACTACTCCCGTTGAATCGAACATACCCCCGTCCTATTAGATGGTTTTGGGTCGAATAGAAACCACGTTCCACCATAGAAACCAAGATGGCGGCCTCCAGTATATAACATGGACGACGGAAACATTTATCATCCTTGCAACACGCGCTGCGCATGCGTACCGACATCACGTATTACCACAAGAAGAACTTAACACGGCCGCTTACGCGGGCTACGATAACAATCCAACGTGGCGCCACTGGATCACGTGACTATAACGTCACATGGGATCCACCACACGAGATCCACAACATCAGGGGATGAAACTTGCGAGCTATACTACCCGGCGTGTACTTGGGCAGAGAAGAGCCCCAAACATGTTACAATTGGTGTTTTGTTACCCCTTCCAGCTTTTCCGGCCTGTTCTGGGCACTCTTGACATTTTTGACTCTTGGCTCATTGATCTAGTTCGTGCTCTCTCTGGTGTCGACCTCTGCCTTCTACTGAGTCTTGAGTGATCCAATCAGATCGCCCCATTTTATTTCGCTCGTGTCTGCCTTTACAGTCCCTTGACGAAGTGTGATCTTTGCCGACTAACTGCCTATCAAGCACAGCACACGTGGCATATAGCCACATGCTTGAAAGACAGAGATGTGCTTATCTGATAGGGCGCAATGTGACTCAAAAGCATATACCATATAGACATATGTGGATTTTTAGGGACGTTTTGGGATTGGAGACTAGCAGCTAGGGGACGAGTATTTGGGGGCTGGTGTGGTCTAGTAGACAACTACCACTGTCAACTACCTCTTTCACTATCTCCTACCCCTAGTAACGCCTTCTATCCCTGTTGTTCTGTTCTACCGCTACTACACAATGTCCGATTACTAAAACAAATACACCTCCTATGCCTATCATTATATCCCATCACTAGTGGCACTCTACGACAACAGTACGGTCCTACCTTCTATCAGTGCGGCTGCTGGTCCCCACCTCTTCTGACCTACTATTTGCTAAGGTACTATATACTATCTGAGTACTCTCTCTCTCTGTTATCACTACTTCTGCTAAATCATATCAGTACTGTGCACGGGGTCTACTACTACAGTGGAACCCTGTTAACTGAATAGCCACTTTGTAAATAAAAATTATTCAATTAACAGGAGTATTCAATTAACGGGGATTATATCACTTTTCTATATTCTAGAGATAAAATTGGCATTTAATCTATTATATCTTGTTTGACAGATCTCCATGAGCTCTGTCAAACAAGATATAATAGATTAAATGCCTGTATTGGATGCACTGAGGCCAAATTGGTCTATAAACAAAGGAAAACTGAGGAGAGTGAGGGTAATTTCTCGACAGGTTACAAGATTTTTTATTCATTTAACCGAAGTTTACCCTATAACCTATATTCAATTAACAGGTCAAATTTGTGCAGGAGGTATGGTAAATGTTTTTGTCTTGGGAAATTATATTCGATTAACAGGTTTATTCAGCAGTTAAGAGATATCCAATTCAGTGGGCTCCACTGTACTACTGCTATCAGTCGGCATCCTCGTATACCTATCCCTTAATACTACATCGCCATGCAATAAGTATTGTCCAATACCTAAATGAAGGTATAGGTTATCCTACATCAATGTGCAACCTCGTGGCCCTAATGCCGTTCCTGAGGGTGCCATAGGCTTCGGGGGGTGGGGGGGGGGGGGGCAGTATCCTCCGATAACTATCCTCTAATATCATGCCACAACTATCCTCTAATACCCAGATAAAGTTTAACACTTTACCAAACTTAACGGCCAAGATCGGTCAGCGCTATTCACAAAAAAATGCCTTTCAACTTTCATTATTTTTTTCGCTTCTTGCCTCAAAAACATAGCTTATGACCCCTCATTGGAACGAGCTCGTTGAGCTCGTTCCATTGAGAGGTCATAAGCTATGATTTGATGCAAAAAAAAAAGAAAAAATAGTTATTCAATAATTCAGTTTGCAAGTGTCGTCTGCTTTTCATGTTAGGTAAAGGGTTAAATGGTATTACTTGGTCAGTATCATATCGACCGAAGTAACAGTTCGAGGAAACTTCAGATCAGTCTGAGATCGATTGTCGAAGGCCGATGCGATATTACCTAGTACTGATATCGCGACCGATATCAAATTAACAACGTAATAATCTCTTTATTTTTTAAGCAGAAACAAATAATTATATAATCTTGCTGTTTTCTGACAGTTTTATTGTTTCTCATCCTTTCCCCAAAGTCCGAAGTTTCCTTCCCTCAGCATAATAACTTGTTCCCACAACATAATATCTTCTTCCCACGACACAGTATCTTGTTCCCACAAGAAAAATTATATTACGTGGTGAGAACAAAATACTATCTTATGGGGACAATATACCGTTTGTAGGAACAAGACATTAATATGCGGGAACAAGATAATATCTTGTGGGAACAAGATATCGTGTTGCGGGAACAAGATTATTATGTTGTGAGAATAAGGCATTATGTTGTGGGAACGGGATACTATGTTGTGGGAACAAGATACTATCCTGTTGAAACAAAATATTGTTTTCCAATAAGACTAAAATCCTTGCCCTCTGATTGGACGCGAGCTCGTGAAGTTTTTTCTATGTTTATGGCTCCATCAGCACATGTTACCGTTCGACGTCACTACGCGAAATATTTGAAATGAGGTTGCCCGTTGCGCAATTATTTCATCAACGGAGTGACCTGCAAACCACTTCATTTTTCTAGATTTTTCACACGTACAGCAGACTATGTTCCGAATGATGTGTAGTTTAAATTTCAAATCAATTTAAGATTTGAACTAAGATGGAGTTATCTCGACCTTTATCTGATTAATTGATTATTTGCCAAGTGAGGTTTATTTATTAAACTTGTTATCGTCAAAAGCTGCCTTGTTCATTTCACGATGTGGGTTTTGGGCTATGGGTGGGGTCTTATTGGGACATATACGTTATTGTGATGAATTGGCGGTATTTCATCACAATGTACACAGGCATGAGCGATGGAACCAAGTTTTCCTTTGTTACTTTTAATGAACGAAAGAATATTATGGATTTTGTTTGTAATGCCTTTGTCTGTATGACTTTTTCGATTTGAGGTTTTCGGCTCGGAGCGAATGTTGAACCTCGACGTTTCGCGGCCTGTTGAACATAGTCTCCGAACCGCAAACCTCAGACCATGTTGCCGTCAGTTCATTTCAATAACTTATAATGTTGTGGGAACAGAATATATTTCTTGTGGGAACAAGATATTTTATTGTGGGAACAAGCTAATTTGTTGTGGGAACATGATATTATGTTGTGGGAACAAGAGGTATTTCTTGTAGAGGACAAGATATTTTGTTCCAATAAGAGTAAAATCCTCGTCCTCTCATTGGATGGCAGCCGAAATATTTGAAATGACGTCGCCCGTTTCATAATTGCATCATTAACGGAGTGATTAGCAAGGCGCTTCATTTTTCTGGATTTTTCACACGTGCTGCAGACGGTGTTGCGGATAAAGTTTTGTTTAAATTACAAACCGATTTACGATTTGAACTAAGATGGAATGAGTTTATCTGGTTTATTGATTATTTATCCAGTGCAGTCGTGGGTACACGAGAGGTTTATTTACTAAACCTGTGATCATTAAAAATTGCCTTGAACAAGGCAACTTTTAACGATCACAACTTTAGTAAATTCGCCTCTCGTATTTCACGATGTAGGGTTTGGGCTATGGGTAGTGTCTTATTGGAACATAAACGTTATTGTGATAAGTTGACGGTAACATAAGCTCCGAGCTGCAAACCTCAGACAAGGTTACCGTCAATTTATCACAATAACTAAAATGTTATGGGAACAAGATATTTTCCACATAAAAAAAAATCTTCATGGCCTCGTATTATCAGGCGTACAGTCATAGTGAGAAAACCTGGATAGGTTTCATTACAGGGCCCTATGTGGGGCCCTCATTTTAGCACTCTGGGTGATGGTAAAAAGATTTTTCTCACAAACCACCGGCCCAAATGCTTCCACTCTTGACAAAGCACACCTGTGTCAAGATGATCTACATATTTGTCTAAATCTAGCCAGTGGGCCATATTTAGGGGGTACTATGATGCCCTTAGTTTTTGGCACCATGGAAATGCTGAAAATATTAAAATGTCTTCTTCTTTCGAATCCCCATGTGAAGCAGCCAGGCCTTGATCCGATTGAATATTCATGACAGATAAAACAAAGAAACTCAAAACAAACGGTTGGTTCATTTACAGGGGAAAATTTTTGTAAAACTTGCAGAAATTATACCTATGTTATTGGCAAGATATATTCTGTTCTCGGTAGGAATATCTGCCAGTCAGGGTCGGGAGAGGTGGGGGGGGGGGGTGGAACAACCTACTATATTACAACTCCGCACAATGTTACAACTCCGCATAATGTTACAGCAACGCATAATGTTGCAAAATGTTTTATGCCACGATTACCTATTGTACTATATATGAAAAGCATACGACATAAATTTTAGCTTTACACACCAACCGTGGTGAACACGCCAACAATGGGATTTCAGTAGTTAAATTTTACACCTGCAGTAGAACTACATCCAAGATGACCTTTGGTGACGTCGACCTGAATGCAAACTTGTTTAAATTTATCGCACGCCGCCTCGAGAAGAGTGAAATGAAAGCGCCAATTATTTGTAACGTTTTTAAATGGGTTTACCCCAAAAGATGCCCAAAATTAACAAAATGCATTGTCTCGTGTTAATAAAGCATCCATAACTCGAAATAGTGAGTTATTATGTTATAAAAACGCAAATGGCTGAGTTTCTTTTTCCATTTCGTTTCGGCGATAAAACTGACAGCGGAAGTACCGCCCACCGATGCTGATGTGAACAGAAACAGATTCGCACGTATGTTCAGGAAAATCGCGAAAATATAATAGCGACTCTTAATAATCTGACGATCATGGTATAAATAAAATATACCCAAAGTAGCTTGTTGTACCAAATATTCACCACTCGTGGTGAAGTGGTGTTAACCGCGCGCCAAAGGCTCGCGGTTAACACCACTTCACTACTCGCGGTGAACATTTGGCACACAAAGCTACTATGGCCATATTCTATATGTAAACAATCGATAATGTTATAAACTCCGCATAACTTTTTCCAACGCATCTTATAAAAATCAACGCATAATGTTACAATTTTTTTCACCGCATATTGTTGAACAAATTAACCGATAATGTTATTACTTTAAATAAACTCGCATCGTGGGTACTTGATAGTGTTAGGGCATCAATTTCAAACCAAACAACCAGTGGACGGAACTTGCAAGACTAGTGTCCTGCATAGGAAGCCTGATGATAGAAGGACAGTTCGAGGGACAGACGATTATTGGTAGGATTTTGCTGTCATCTCAACGATTCGAAAATGTCCAATTCAAATCAAATCGAACCATCGGGACAATTTCGAATCACTTCGAATCGAAATTCAAAGCTTTGCTATGTTTTCATTTCAGTTCACTGGCGACGAGGGGGTGGGGGTGCAGGGGGGGGGGGTGAGTATGAGTAGCAAGCGACAATGATTTTTTTATTGGGGCTAACGACATTTCGACAGCTAGGGTCACGTCGTGTCGGAATGTTTTGCGGGAGGGAGAATCCGGAGAGAGCCACCGAGCAGCAGCCAGTAGCTGTCGGACTTCCCAACGTACTAACTCCGCACAAGCCGGCTAAGCATTTGTTGAAGACAAGTGCACCATCCATCAACGTGCAGTATGCCTTAGTACACAGCGCCACCGCGCCCCCACGTGGGCAATCGGGATAAAGTGTCTTATGTACGGAAGCAACGAAGTTAGAGCAGGTCAGGATCCAACCGGGGGCCTCTCGGTTTGAAGTTAATTGCTCTACCCACTGAGCCCCCAGCGTCCCTCATCATCCATAACTACCCCACAGTCACCACCCCTCAACCACCACTTCCTCCTTTCGGTCGGTGCTGTGTGTATGTTGTGGCTGGAACGAGAATCGGGTAGAATTTACTATTCTATCAGCTTTCAAATTTCTGTCGGTATAATTTCAGTTTCTACCAGTAGGATAGCACGTATGAATCATACCTTATTACCCGGACCTTTGGTGTAGCCGCCAGTGCTTAGTTCGCATAGAAACTGGTGCTTTGGTGGTGCCAACATGAAACACGTTTATCCTCCATTCAAAACTACATCAGGCAAGTGGTATACGTACTGCATACAGATTACATCAAGCTACACGGTAGTTACCTATAAATAGCCATGAGCGATAAAACAAAGTTTCCTTTTGTTACTTTTAATGAACTACAGAAGAGACCGCTCGCGTTTGTTTTTATGGCTTTTATTTGCATAACCTTTGTCTGTATTTTCGACTGTATGTCCTTTGACCGTATAGCTCTTGTCTGTATGGTTTTTGCCTGTGTGACTCTTTCCATAAGTCTCTTGTCTGTTTGGCTTTTGTCCATAGGTTTCTGAACTGTATGGCTTGTTCTGTCTGCATGGCCTTTGTCCATAGGAGGTTTGTTTGTATGACTTTTGTTTCTATGGCCTTTGTCTGTATGACTTTTTCGAATGTATGTCCTTTGTCCGTGGGGCTCTTGTCTGTATGGTTTTTATCTGTATGGTTTTGCCTGTGTGGCTCTTTCCATAGGGCTCTCTATGTATGTTTTTTGTCCGGAGGTTTCTTGTCAATATAACTTTTTTCATCTTTAAGGCTTTTGTTTGTAGGGATTTTGTTTGTGAAGCTTTTGCCTGTACGGCTTTTTACTATAGTTCTCTTGTCTGTATGGTTTTTACCCGTATGACTCATGTCTGTATAGCGTTTTGTTGTCTGTATGGCCTTTGTCCGGGGGGCTTTGGGTGTATGATTTCTGTCTGTATGAATTTTTGACTTCGGGGTTTCCCATAGGCAGAGGATTTCTAATCGAATCTAACATCAAATCGTACTGAATCTCAAATCGAATCTCGTCACTCGTCAAGCTGCAGATATCGCACCTCCTTACAGGCGTCGAATATATCAAATTGAATCTCGTCAGTCGTCAAGCTACAGATATCGCACCGCCTTACAGACGTGGAATATATCAAATCGAATCTTGTCACTCGTCAAGCTACAGATATCGCACCTCCTTACAGACGTGGAATATATCAAATCGAATCTCGTCACTCGTTAAGCTGCAGATATCGCACCTCCTTACAAACGTCGAATATATCAAATCGAATCTCGCCATTCGTCAATCTACAGATATCGTACCTTCTTACAGACGTGGAATATATCAAATCGAATCTCGTCACTCGTCAAGCTGCAGATATCGCACCTCCTTACAGACGTGGAATATATCAAAACGAATCTCGCCATTCGTCAGTCTACAGATATCGCACCTCCTTACAAACGTCGAATATATCAAATCGAATCTCGCCATTCGTCAGGCTATAGATATCGTACCTCCTTACAGGCGTGGAATATATCAAATCGAATCTCGCCATTCGTCAATCTACAGATATCGTACCTCCTTACAGACGTGGAATATATCAAATCGAATCTCGTTACTCGTCAAGCTGCAGATATCGCACCTCCTTACAGACGTCGAATATATCAAATCGAATCTCGCCATTCGTCAATCTACAGATATCGTACCTCCTTACAGACGTGGAGTATATCAAATCGAATCTCGTCACTCGTCATGCTGCAGATATCGCACCTCCTTACAAACGTCGAATATATCAAATCGAATCTCGCCATTCGTCAATCTACAGATATCGTACCTCCTTACAGACGTGGAGTATATCAAATCGAATCTCGTCACTCGTCAAGCTGCAGATATCGCACCTCCTTACAAACGTCGAATATATCAAATCGAATCTCGCCATTCGTCAATCTACAGATATCGTACCTCCTTACAGACGTGGAATATATCAAATCGAATCTCGTCATTCGTCAAGCTGCAGATATCGTACCTCCTTACAAACGTCGAATATATCAAATCGAATCTCGCCATTCGTCAATCTAAAGATATCGCACCTCCTTACAGACGTGGAATATATCAAATCGAATCTCGTCACTCGTCAAGCTACAGATATCGCACCTCCTTACAGGCGTGGAATATATCAAATCGAATCTCGACATTCGTCAATCTACAGATATCGTACCTCCTTACAGACGTGGAGTATATCAAATCGAATCTCGTCACTCGTCAAGCAGCAGATATCGCACCTCCTTACAAACGTCGAATATATCAAATCGAATCTCGCCATTCGTCAATCTACAGATATCGTACCTCCCTACGGACGTGGAATATATCAAATCGAATCTCGTCATTCGTCAAGCAGCAGATATCGTACCTCCTTACAGACGTCGAATATATCAAATCGAATCTCGCCATTCGTCAATCTACAGATATCGTACCTCCTTACAGACGTGGAATATATCAAATCGAATCTCGTCACTCGTCAAGCTACAGATATCGCACCTCCTTACAGGCGTGGAATATATCAAATCGAATCTCGACATTCGTCAATCTACAGATATCGTACCTCCTTACAGACGTGGAATATATCAAATCGAATCTCGTCACTGGTCAAGCTGCAGATACCGCACCTCCTTACAGACGTGGAATATATCAAATCGAATCTCGTCACTCGTCAATCTACAGATATCGTACCTCCTTACAGACGTGAAATATAGCAAATCGAATCTCGTCACTCGTCAAGCTACAGATATCGCACCTCCTTACAAGCTGCAGATAGTTTCAAGTCGAATCTCGCCACTCGTCAAACTGCAGACAGTCTCAAATCGAATCTCACCACTCGTCAAACTGCAGATAGTCTCAAATCGAATCTCGCCACTCGTCAAGCTGCAGGTAGTCTCAAATCGAATCTCGTCACTCGTCAAGCTGCAGATACTGCACCTCCTTACTGACGTGGAATACATGGACCCCCTCCACACAGTATTGTATTCAAAGGCGGCTCGTCTGCTTGGGAAATAATAAAAAACGGAATAGTCCAAAAACGGAATCAAAGCCTTTCACCGACGAAACCTCTTGGAACTCTTCGATCATCAGGTCTCCTGTTTAGGAGACCTGATGATCGAAGAGTTCAAGAGGAAGAGACACTTCGTATGGTTTTGAAAACATCTCGACGATTCGAAAATTTCCAAATCAGCACGACTCGAATCGAAACGCGTAGATTCATTGGGACGAGATTCGCGGTACTCAAAGCACTGTAAAGTTCCAAGTTCTTCTCATCGAAACATGAGTAATGTAATTGATAACTCTTTGAATTTCGGATGACTAAAACACTTTATTATATTATCAAAAGCGGAATTATCTCTCCTAACATACACTGAAAATTAAAACGAAACTTATTTACAAGCAGTTGATTTACAATCCTTGTTGTTCTGTCATTTCACACATTGTATTCAATGCTTCATGAACCTAATCCATCCTGTTCTGTCATCTCACATATTGTATTCAATGCTTCATCAACCCAATACATTCTTACACTTATTGTTTATCTTATCTGAAAAAGAAAATAGAATTTACTTGTCAGTAAACTGATATCATATACCACACAAAAAAATTGTAACCACCCCAGTTTTCCCAACTTTTTCAAAAGGATATATCGCGGAATGTTTTATGAAATATACAACATGAACCCCAATAGTGTCATGACAAAAAAAATATTTTGAAGTTGGTTTACGAGCGCCCTTGACCACCACAGCAGCCATGGCTGGCAATTTTCGTTATAGGAAGACTTTTACAGGAAGGTTAGCTCCTTTAATTTCCTAAAGTTGTCAATAAATTTAACACTAACCGTATTGGAATTTCATATAAAAATTGAAATTTCGACATGTTATGGAAGGTGTATGATCGATGTGCGCATCATTTCACGAACTTCAGGAATTTTCCTGTAGAGGTGTATAAAAATACAGAAGCTGGCTTTCTACAGTTTTCTTCCCCCAATCACTTTGAACGTTTGACAATTATTCTCTGTTAAAACTCATTTAAAAATAAGTAAACGGCCCTTAAGCATTTTTTGATGTTCTGTAGCCTTTTTTCATGTTCATCATATCAACAGTGTGCGCATCGTGACATTATGCAGATACTATCCTTTTCATCAATATAAAAGGGAGCGTGGTGGCTCAGTAGGTAGAGGTGCAGGCTGCAAGCCGAGAGGTCCTCGGTTCGAATCCCACCTGCGGCAACCGCGTTGTGTCCTTGGGCAAGACACTCATCTCCATTGCCCGTGTGGGGGCACGATGACGCCGTGTACTAAGGCGTACTGCACGTCGATGGTACGCATGTCTTCAACCAATCTAACCCTGCATGTGCTGCAGTGCAGTGCGGAGTTACGATGTTGGGGAGCTGGCAGCTGCTCGTCGTTGCTCGGTGGTTCTCTCCGGGTACTCCGGCTTCCTCCACCCGTAAAACTGTCATGGTCATGATTAGCCATTGTGCATAAATATGTGACCTTAAACATCAATAAATAATATATCAATATAAAAGTCGAGAAGGTAAGATTTGCTCATTTTTTCCTGTGAAGAATAAAAAAAAGCAATTACTGTTAAAACATATTCGCTAAGCAAAGAGCCACAGTGGGCGGTTTCTTAGTTGCTTCTAATTAGCTTGGCAATAAAAGCCAAGTTTCCTCTTGATACTTTTAATAAACGAAAACAACAGACAGCTCACAGAGCTGTCTGTTGTTTTCGTTTATTAGAAGTAACAAACGGAAACTTGGCTTCATTTTCTGCTGATGTCCTATCCTTTCCATCATTATTAAAGTCGAGAAGGTAAGATTTGCTAATTTTTTTCCCGGGAAGAATAAAAACTTTTCAATTACTGTTAAAACATATTCGCTAAGCAAAGAGCCACAATGGGAAGTTTCTTAGCTGCTTCTAATTAGCTTACCATAAAAAGCCAAGTTTCCTCTTGATACTTTTAATAAACGAAAACAACAAACAGCTCCGAGAGCTGTCCGTTGATTTCGTTCATTAAAAGTAACAAAAGATGTCTTTGCAAATCAGATGTGGACAGACCCGATACTGTCTTGTAAAAAATGTGTTGTTTTGGATATCGACCCATCGTGCACGTTACCGGTGATACCACAGACATTATTTAGCGTGTGTCCATGTGGCACATCTGAACGTTGATCGCTGATTGGAATAAATTTGTCCGAAACGATTATTAATATGTCCATGAATTAATTACCTTTTATGTATTATATTGCTATTCTTTATTGTTCAATTATGTTGTTATTTATACGTAAATGTTTAGGGTTGTTCAAAAATGTTTTGCGTAGTATATTTGAATTATAATTTTGAGAACCGTCAGGTTGTGTTGCAGTCAGACCTTTACATTCCTCCCAACTAATGACGGTAAACGCTTTGCCCAAATAAGATAATTGCGCTCAAATTATGCGGAGTTTGAAAGTTTTTCCAAAGTTTTGCAGTGTTTCGGCAATATATAGTTTGGCCAGGTTTCCCTGATGCTTGCAATATACCTTAGAGCTTACCTTCGAATCGAACAATGCAACAGATAAATATTTCTTTTAAAAACCCACAGAGTTCGCCATAGAAAAGCATTCGGCGTCGACAGTGTCGTATACGACACTGTCGACGACGATTGCTTTTCTGTGGCGAATTCCATATGATCATGCACTTACAGCTTGAGATCTATTACTTTCATGTTTGTGTCATTTCTAAGTAACGCCATGCGTAATATACATTCCAATAGACCTTTGGCTCGACACTGGGAAACTAAGAAGCCTTCTCGAGTTAGTCGAGTAAACTTACGTCAAAGGGTGGTAGGAGGGAACCAGTGATAATGCTGAAGACCTATAACAAGGGGTTGTGAACTAGCATTTTAAGACGGTGTACCTAAAACTTAAAACAGACGCCAAGAAGAAGAAAATACCCGTGCCTTTTCTCCAACCATGCAGGCCACATCCATATTTGCCGTTGTGCCCAAATTAGACTGATCTAAGGGTCTGGTTGCAGTATAGGTTACAGTACGGCTGGCGTGAATTGGTCATTTTCCCCGGTAGGGTAATATGTCCACAGACGAAATAATATTAGATTCCAAACACTAATTATAGGAATAATTGTCATAAATTTAATTAATGAAGACGACAATCCTGTCACAACCCGGTGCTTCGGTAATTATAATTTTGCTGATGCTAATTTTTTATTACCTGGTAAACGCATGCGTGGACTCCTCGGCCCTCACGTGGAATGTGACCAGTCCACGGTGACTGTACTGTACGCACATGTCCGACGATAACATCGCTATGGTGGGGCGAGAGTTAAAACAATTTCCAGTCGTTTGCGATCTGGTACGAATTTGAAACCTCACTAATATTCTTTAGAACAAAAATGAACGAAACAGGTCCGAATTGTCCGTTTATTATTATTTTGAAGAATTATTTTCCGTTATGAAAGTTAGTCTTTAAAACAATAATATTAAACGAATATATGAAACACAGGCGTACAGTAGAGTCGTCGTGGACTGGTCATAATCCACGCGTGGGCAGTGATGTCCACACATGCGTTTACCAGGTAATAACAATCTTCAGCAGCAAAATTTGGATTCATGAAGCATTGGGTTTTTGACGATTTTTCTCATAATTAGTGCTTAAAATATAACATTATTGTGTCCGTGGAAATATTGCCCACTCGTGGACAGTAACTAGTCCACGGCGGTCGTACAGTATTTTTGCATTATAAAATTGTGGTTTCATCATATGGCTAACTCTTTTTTTCAAATTAGCGGCGTTCAGCCTAAATTTTGCCGTTTGAGCGGCTAAATATTTTTTCCGACAAGCAACACAAATTTCCTACAGACAGGGTTATTGAGGAGGGGTCGCCCTGAGACACCCCTTCTAGCTTCGGACCTGGGGTTGTATTGGTAGGAACGGGTCGAGAATTAATGCGGCGGGGTATCCAATCTGATATAGTTGAATACAGTTTTTAATTTATTGTGACGGTAGTATGGCCTAAGGTTTGCGGCTCGGAGTTTATGTTCAACCGAGACGCGGAGAGTCAAGGTTGAACATAAGCCCCGAACCACAAACCTCAGACCATATTACGGTTAATTAATCACAATAACGTATATATTCCCATAATACCCTACCCATACCCAAAACCCACATTGAGAAATGAACAAGGCAACACTGTAAAGATAAGTTTAGCAAATAAACTTCCCGTGTATCCCAGGATGCTACTGGACAAATAATCAATAAATTAGAGACTGAACTCAGAGAATAATTCCTTGATTGAGACGCCAGTGACGCCAAACAGTAACATATGCTACGCAAGCTCTCGTCAAATCAGAGGGTGGGGATTTTTGTCCGGTTGAGACATAATTAAATGTTGGTTAACAAACGTAACTGCAATATATAGCCCGCGCTATTCACAAAAATCTCTATTTCAATTTTGAAGATTTGTTTTCGGTTGTTGCCCCAGAACATGTCAAATATATCACCGATAATCAAAAGCTGTGTTTTAGACAAAGAACAGCTTCGTTTAGTCACGAATGTTATCTTTTTATTTTGCCAATTGCTTAAAAACACAATATATTTTAAACTCCGAGGGCGTCTTCCGTGGAGTTCGAGTTTATAGTTTATTTTATTCATTAAGAAAGTATTTACTATATAGCCCATACACAATACATAGGTAGAATTTGTACTTGGGATATAGTAAATGGTTGACAGCTGTATGCAACCGAGACAGTGGTTGTATCAACCATTTACCACGCACAACTGGCAGTGTTCACGCTGACACGAAATTGTTTGGTGCCAAGTTGAATTTTTATTCGGTGCAAAATGAACAATTTGGTGCAAAAAGAATCTGATTGTAAATGAGAACAAATTAACCATTTATCCTCTTGTGAGTGCAATAGGGCACCAACTGCAATGCTAATGTATTGCAGTTGACGCCTTTTTGCACTCAAAATGCGATATGTTAATTTAGTATTCCCTAGCCTGTTGGACGGAGCGCAACAAGCCTGATCCAATGAGGGGTTATAATATGTTTTGAAGGAAGCATTGAAAAATAAATCAAATTGAAGTGATATATTTGTTAATAGCGCTGGTTGACGTTTGGCCGTTACAATCTATGATCTGAACAAACCAAAAAGAAAAAAGTTTATATTTTATAACATTTTAATCGATTCCGTACAGAATCGATAAAAAGGTAAAGAGATATCACCCTTTCACTCTTCTGTTTGCGCTGATTTGTCGTGAACAAGGTTTATATGGCTGGGGGATTGGTTACAAAGATATGTTGTACCTGGAATTTCACATCAGATACGAAAACTAAACGCCTTTACACTCTAACAAATTGAATAACAATTTACTTGACTCCAGAATACATAGTGAACGTTAACAAGAAGCGGTTATCAAAATCTGTCGGACGTTTCTTTGTGATTGGTTATCCAGACTAATTTTTACAGACAATTAACAGACATATGTACAGGTAATGTCTTTACAACAACACGATTGACGAATATGCCAATTAACCGTAGTTATGGCAATAACCAGGGCTGGGAGCAGTTAACGTTTCAAACGTTAACGTGTTAAATTATTTTAACAAAGTTAAAATTTTTTAAACAAAGTTATTAACAGTTAACTTTGAAGTTTGTTAGGGTGCATCAGGAATGATTTTGTACTCGTCGTGACTCATCTAATGCATATGTATAGGGCATCTATTTTTTCGTCTCACTCAGTTAACTGAAACTGTGCCGCATTGTCGAGAGAACTATATTGACCATTTGAATCCAGGCGGCCGCTTTCCCGCCCAGGAACATGACACTTCATAACGCCATTATATTATAGGTCGGCTGTTCAGTGAATCTGCGAGGTAGACCAATCAGTATTTTCAACGTGCAGCCCCAAGGCTGCACGTTGAAAAAATTGATTGGTCTACCCCAAATAATGAATATGGACTCTTCTAACTGCTGCCATTGAACTGGGATGGGAGATACTACTGAAGTTAAAGGGTTAATAGTGTACGTTAGTTCAATCAGATTCAAGATCAAGTCAGCAAAAAAGGCCGGAATTGGTCTGTTATACTACAATTTTGTTCATTTTAACATTTAACGTCATTTAACACGTTAACTCAGAAATATTTAACACGTTAACGTGTTAAGGGAAATTTTAACTCCTCCCAGCCCTGGCAATAACGTGTTTCATTGTAACAATAACCGTGATTATGGCAATAACTGATTGGATGACGTCGTCTCTGTCCCGGCGATACTAATCCGACATTACATTGTCGCCCGACTGCGGGCAGAATTACTCTGAATATTTTCAATTATACTTTGCAATGTTTTCCATGGGTTAAAATTCAAATTGCAAATTGGCCTGAGAGTACACACACTCTAAAATCAGTTGGGTACGGACTCTAAAGTTGAAGAATTGCAGATTTTGGCTCAATATATTTGATGAACTTGTTAAATTTGAAGCCAAAACTGTGCTATTTTCTCCAACCGAAGAGGGGAGTGCCTTAGTCTCAACAGTAGCACTGTGTAATTGTATTCTACCGCTCTCACCAAGGCACCTGGGTCAACACTGTGATATATCTGTGTATACGTGTCTAGTGACTATGCCTCACCCCCGTCCGCCCCACCCCGCCCCAAAGTTCAAAACGTTCCCCACGCTCCGGATATCTTCTAATGGTAGGTTCTCAGTTTATAAGACTTCACATTATGAATGTCCAGGACTGATAAGCAAAGAACACATCAAGATTATTTTCTCCTCATTCAAAAGTTATCGTACATTGTGTTAGAATTGAATACGTTGCTTACCGTGCTCCAGTTGCAAACAGGTTCCCCATTCATTGAGATCAATTTTCCCGTCGTTGTTATTGTCGCAGTCATCAAGGAAAGGTAACAAACAATGTTCCATTGGTCGAATTGTCTGAATGATATACAAGAGTTCACTCCTCTCAATGTGCCTGTAAGATTAACATGTCATTGTGGTGCAGGAAAACTATTTTGTTTCCGTAATTTGAACAAACAAATTCTTCAGTTCTTAACCCGCTAAGACTTTAATTATCCTGACGTTCAAACGTCACTGGGAATTCCGTTTCTTCGACGTTTTTCAAAATGCGACGTCAAACATCGAAAAGTACAAGTAACAAGGTATTTTTCACATTAGTGATTAACTGGTTGAGGGCTAGATTATTTTTGGTGGTCTGAATTTGTTATTCAAATTTTTTTTATTACAAATTATTGGAGAGTGCTCACAGGCACTCTCCAATAATTTGTAATAAAACAAATTTATATAAACAAAATATTATTTGTGTTTGACTTAATATGAAATATAAGCAAGGAAAGTGTTAGCTTATTCTCTGGTATCTTCACTTTTTGAAAACCCTGATAGCGGCTTCTAGCACTCAACCAGTTAAGAAGTCTTGACAGCAGGATTATATTAGTATTTTAAGCTGCGATAACATTTGGCACAACGGTTGTCACTGAGCACTATTCGGGAGAAAATAGGAATCGATGTTAAAAACTTTAAAAAATCGAAAAATAATAACAAAACAAATGACCAGAAAGTATCAACGCGCTGTTTGATTTCGTACGTCGTAAGACGTACAAAAGTATCAGAGGCTTAAAAAGCACTGACTGAATAATCAAATATCAAGGCTGACAATTTAGGTCAATGAAAGAGATTTACATGAAAGGTAGCTCCCCTTAATTTTCTAAAGCTGTCAGTAAATGTAACACTAAGAGTATCGGAATTTCAGAAATAAATTTTAATTCCGAATTGTTAGCGAATTTGCATTATCGATGTTTTAATAAACTTCGGGCATTTTCCTGTAGATAGTACAAAAATACAGAAGCATGATTTTTATAATTTTTTTTTCCCAACCCGGTTGTACTTTTAACCACTATTCTCTGTTGAAACCCATTTAAAAGAAAACTGTGTTTTCCCCCCATTTTGATGATCTGTAACTTTTTCCTGTTCATTTTATCAACAGAGTGAGCGTCATCATGATAGATAATACGGATGAAATGGTTTCACGCGCCGAAGGCACTCAGGAACGCTGCGGGGCAAGCCCCTTTCGACCCTCTTTGTCTGTGGAATTTTGTCTTACCTGGCAGTGGTAAAGGAGGAGAGGTTACAGGTAATCAGCGGCGCTTATGTCTCTTGTGCTTCTTTTTAGAGGAGGTGGTCTGGATGGAGAGACCGTGGCAGTCGACGTTGTTGGTGGGCTGCCTGATGGTGACTGACGTGAATCGTACGGTCTAGTCCTGGCCGAGTCTGGAGTAGCCATGAGAGGTGACTGAGGCTCCTGTTGTGATTGGGCCTCTATCAATTTATTTGCCTCTTCGATCTTCTCATACTTATTGTCCATTTCCTTTCTGTGTTGGTCTCCTTTTTCCTTGTTCTCCTGTAGGTTTCTTTCCAGCCATTTGTCCGAGACTTGGCATTTTGTTTCCGAAGGAAGAGGCGAGTGGCGATCAGTAAGAGGCGAGAGGGCAGCTTCCATTTCCACCTCAGTCTCCACAGACTCTTCCACATCCGGCAACACCGGCTGGGGAGCCGGCAGTAGGATGGGACTGTCTGTGGGAGTGGGAGGGGAAGTGTTGGTCGCCTCTGGCTCTTTCTTTTCCTCACCGTTCTCTTTCTTTTTCTCAAAAAATGCCCCCAAGCGTTGGGCATCCCTCCGCTTGATGGACAGGCTCTTTATTCTAGGTTTTCTTCTCTTACTCTTTTCATGGCCTCCAGACCCCCTTGGGTGAGGACCAGTGTGAGAGGGGGTCCTCTCACTAAAGGTACTACCTCTACCCTTGGGGGTGGTGCGATGTTCTCATTTGTGATGGTGAATTCCAAGGTTATGTAGACGCTCTTCCCCTTCTTCTGGATAGTCCAGGTGATGGGACAAGAGACACCCAGAGCTTATATGGTGTTCTGTAATCTTGCCGGTAAGCCCAGTGCTCCTATGTTGTCTTAGCTCAAGAGTTCACACTCTGAAGTCAGAGGTGTGAATGCAACTAATACAGACATAGTCCTTTCCATTTATATAATAGACAGCGAGGTGAGATTTGCTATTTTTTTCCTGGGGAGCACAGAAAACTTGCATATTACTGTAAAAATACATTGGTTAAACAAAGAGCGTAAGTGAACTGTTATTTTAGTGTTGGTAGGTGTGGTAATGATAGATATTCTTAATATCGGATTGTCTGTGAAGAAGTTGCTTCTAGTTAGATTGCCATAAAAAGACAAGTTTCATTTTAAAACTTCTAGTAAACAAAAACAACAGACAGCTCCCAGAGCTGTCTGTTGTTTTCGTTTATTAGAAGTAACGAACGGAAACTTGGCTCCATTTTCTCCTGATGTCATAGATATTCCGTAACAACTATTTACTTCTTAATTGGACTTTCCTCGATTGTCTAATAATTTCAAGGGAGATAACTTTATTGAAAGTCGATTTTTATGACATTTTTAATCTTGGATGTATATGTTTTACCAAGTCCACAACGGAGCTCACTTGATTTTATATCTTCTGACTGAATAAACTGTCTCCCTTTTGGGGCTCATGCCATCGCTTTTGTGAGATAACCATTCTCGAATGATTCACAGGGAGACAACTCCGCACAGTGCACATCAACTCTACAAATGATTTTGTAAAAAAGTGTTTGAACAACCGACGAAATCTTTTTTGACCGGAAAAAACAGATTTAAAGATTTGTAAAACACTTTAATTCACCGCGAAAGCTCCCAAAAAATTGAAGATGTTCTCCTCAGATGAGGGTATGATGTGATATAACTATATGTTAAAGAAAACCCAGGATTGCACCCTGCCTCGCATTAATTTCGCGCTAGATTAAAGATATTCACGAAAAATACACATGACGGTTCGCAACCTAAAGACTAATTTTTTGAGCAATCTAGCAATTTTTCTCCTTTCTTGAAAGTGTATTGTTTGCGCAAGTCAGGATTCCACTAAAAAGGGACCCTCTGCCAGTTCGCTTTTTCTAAATTGTTACAGGAGAGCTTGCAGTGGGTTACAGAACTAAACTGGGGAGATGGGGCGTGGTGGGGGCGGTGGGGGGGGGGTCTCAAAAGTTGGTGTGTCCCGGTGTAAAAACTTGAATATGTAGCCATTGTACTTTTTCTGAAGTTCAAAGACATATTGTATGATAATGGTACATGTATTGGTATTGGAACTGCTATTCTTCAATAGAAAAAAAAATCTCCTTTTGCGTTATTCATGACAAAAAAGAAGTTAGGTCACTTACGGACCTATATTTCAAAGTGTAATTAGCATTTTTTGTCTTCTTCGAAATGTCATTTTAGACTGTTTGGACTGCATCTGTTGGCTTCTTCTGTTGATTTGTGACATAGTAAAATCATTCGGGCATGCTGCATACATTTCTACTTCAATCACAAGGTACTTACGGATTACTCCAAATTAATAGTTTCATAAGGTTAACGGACTTAAGTTCCTGAAGAAGAATATCGGCAAAGGGAATGAAAATCCCTTCACTCACACCCTTTCAACCGTACACCCTATCTAGTAATTCCTGGTACACATAACTGTAATACACATCGAAAAACAGTATGAGTAACTTCTATAAAGCAACAGTAGTATGTCATGTACCTTTCACCCCTAGGTTGGATGACCCCGGTGGATGACCCCGGAAGTGACGTCATGTCACGTGACCTAGTGGCGCTGTGTTGTGTTGTCATGGTAACACGCGTGAGCGGCCATCTTGTGACGTCATCTCCATAGTGATACGTGGTGTGAGTGCGCATGCGCAGCGCGTGTTGTTAGGGTGATACGTGTTTCCGTCGTCCATTTTGTATACTGGAGGCCGCCAGCTTGGTTTCTATGGTAGCACGTGGTTGCTATGTTACCCAATTTTTCTGCAATAAGACGGGGTATGTTCGGAGGGTGTGTTCGATTGTAGAAGAGTAAATCTAATTACCACAAACAACCCGACAATCCTTCCAAATCACCAAAATCCACCCAACTTTTACTATTTTTCTAATATTTTTATTAAAAGATGATTTCCTCGACACAGAATTATGCTGAATCTATTTTTTCAAACATTATGCAATACAAACTTTCTGTATCACATACCTGTCGATGGGATCTCTGTCCAGGTCACAGAATTTCCATATAGCAGCATCAGAATGTTCCGGATCCTCTTCTGCATTTTTCAGTAGTCTCATTGACTTTTTGTTCAGTTGGTTTCGTCTTGCCTAGAAAATACACAAACGTTACAAATTTGTTGCCGCATATCCTATCACAGGTGTGAATGTATTTTGACCAAACTCGGTGCAGCGTAAAATAATTATGTGTACATGTGGATGAAGTTACCAGACTGCAGTCAGCTGCTTTATCAACAGTTACAGTACAATAGTCGTGAACTGGTCGTAGCCCACGCGTGGGCAGTGAATAATAATAACACTTTCGCCGGCCGCTGATTTATCGCGGTTCTCTGATGAGAAGGCCTTGGTTACCCCTGTACTCCCAACTGCCTCCCTATTCCCACGCTTCTTCTCTCCTCCCAACACTCGGAGACGAACTGCTTGATGACACCCCTTGCCCCATTCTTCCCAATCTCTCCGATTAGCATATTAATCCTCTCCTTTGAGTCTCACACTAACCACATGTCCTTCATCTCCCATCCCACTTCCCCACCATACTCCCAGTGAATCTTATTCTTTTAGACTGGTGATGTCCACGCATGCGTTTACCAGGTAGTAAACATTATCATCAGCAAAATTTTAATTAATGAAGCACCGGGTTGTACTCGGTGCTTCATTAGTTAAATTTTGATGATTATTTCTATAATTAGGGTGTGGAGTCTAATATTATTGCGTCTCGGGAATATCGCACACTCGTGGAAAGTGACCAGTCCACGGTGGTCGTAGTTTATGTAGTTTAAAAACCTTGTTATTTAATCTCCTTCCACACTTTCTATTTACCAAGATTTGGTATATAATAACAGCATGATAAGCAGATATCCATGGGGAACAACTTATTGACTCAGGAGATGGTTATATGCCGAATTACCCCCATTTGTCAACAAGATACTTGAGTGATGGTGCAAAGATGTTTAACAAAAGGTTGTCATCAGAAATCTTTGAACTTCCACTGTCAACAATTCAAACGATACAGAAAGGGGGTTGGTCGCAATGAACTGATTCAAGTCCCATAATTGGCCACGATGAATGACACAGGTTCATCTGAATACTGAAGTACTGAGGCGTACTGTACGTCGATGGTGCGCATGTCTTCAACCAATCTAACCCTGACCCTGCTGCAGTGCGGAGTTACGAAGTTGGGGAGCTGGTAGCTGCTCGTCGTTGCTCGGTGGTTCTCTCTGGGTACTCCGGCTTCCTCCACTCGTAAAACTGTCACGGTCATGATTAGCCATTGTGCATAAGTATGTGACCTTAAACACCAATAAAATAAATCAGTCAATCAATAACATTTCTACACATTTCTAAACAATTAAATTTTTTAACCGTAAATAAATTTATATTACTGCAAGCTTCAAAATATCTTCACCTCGAGACACTATTTTTATAATCATTTTTTCAACAACATAAAACTCGAGACCTTTTAGAACATGTTCGTTTCTTACTCAATTTAGACGTCTTTCATTTAGTTTTCTAACCACGTGATAAGTAGTAGAGATGGGCACTATTGGAATTTTTGAGTTCGGTTTCGGTATTTTTAGGGGATATACCGCAGTATCGGTTCGGTATTCGGTATCTGACTTGACTGAGATCTGCTGATAGAATTAAAGGGAAATTCACGCCAGGAAATAAATAAAATAAATGTATAGCATTGACACGAGGCCTCCAATAACAATTTCACGACCTGTGATAATCAAACGAATAATACTGCGAGGATCAAACTCGATTCTCATTGCTTTCCTGCCCATACACAAAGGCGATACCATTCCTGGAAACAGATCGGATGTGCGAACGTGTAGACTTTCCAAATCATTACGTGATTTTTTAGGGGGTATACCGCAGTATCGGTTCGGTATTCGGTATCTGACTCGACTGAGATCTGCTGATAGAATTAAAGGGAAATTCACACCAGGAAAATACAGAATAAGTTGTTCTTAAATCATTCCACCACAGCGCCGCAAATGCCACTGCCAATGGACTCAACATCTGCATACTATTCCCAACACTGCTCAAATAAACAGTACTTTTGAGTCTTGTTCCAAACACAATAAATTATTGTGATGAATTAACGGTAACGTGATCTGAGGTTTGCGGTTCGGAGCTTATGTTCAACCGAGACGCGAAGCTTCTCGGTTGAACATACGCACCGAGCCGCAAACCCAGATTACGTTACCGTCAATTCATCACAATAACGTATATGTTCCAATAATACCCCACCCATAGCCCAAAACCCACATCCTACAATGAAGAAGGCACCTGGATGAACAAGGCAACTTTAAGGATAACAAATTTAGTAAATAAACCTTTCGTGTGTAGCGGTCGTGGAATAAAGACCATTTACCAACCAGCCTAGTTGGTCCGGATCTCTTAGGCTAGTGGTAAATCTGCCGCTTTGTGTACTAGAGGTCTACGGTTCGAACCCTGGCTCCCGCACTTATCTCTCCTCCTGTTACATTTGGGGGCTCGTCCGATCCTCGTTGGATGGGTGTTTCGACCGCTCTGTGGTGGAATCTGGGTGAGATTCACGGTGGGTGAATCTCAAAAGAAGGGGAGAGTAGTGTAGCGGTCAAGGTATAAAGGTCATTTACCAACCAGCCTGGTTGGTCCGGATCTCTTAGTCTCGTGGTAAATCGGTCGCTTTGTGTACTAGAGGTCGACGGTTCGAACCCGGCTCCGGCACTTATCTCCCCTCCTGTTACACGTGTACCCCACGGCGTCACTGGACAACAACATAATCAATAACTCAGATATAGGTGGAGGTTACTCCATCTCAGTTCAAATCATGAACTTGAGAAGGTGTAACCTTGACTTTTTATAAGTGGGTTGTGGGTATATTTTCATACAATGATCACTGGCCTCGAAAAATACGATGTTAAAGGCAGCATGCACTTTGAATCTCTTCCCACTGTTATCATCTTTCAAATATTTCACGTGCATATGAACATATGTAACTGGAGCTATAAACATACAAAAATGACGCCGACTCACGTCCAATCAGAGGGCGAGGATTTTAGTGTTATTGGAAATACCTTAATATTTAAAGGCCTATTTCAGGCTTCTTTCTACCAACTGAAATATGTTAAACGTAGCCGATACCTAATATCTAAACAATGGACTATTTAAAGGCTGGACTGGTTTCAGCCATAACAGCGCCGAATATGACTGGTGTCTTCAGAGCTTGGACACGGACAAGGAGTTGATTGCAATCTTTCCTGGCGTCAAGCAGATGAATTCTATCAATTTACAATGACGAAACGAAGGAAAGAGCCTGGATAAATCTGTTCTGTTTGTCATTCACATGTCTAAGGCAGCGAACTCTAAGTTTCTAACATCTTATCACGGAAGGACGTTTGGTCACGAAGATTCCCCATTCGGTCGAAGTTGAATAAAAACAGATTCTTCTTAATAAAATTAAACAATCAGTCAATTCGATGACGCCGAAAGGGAACAGAATACATTATATTATTTATTCATTGGTGTTTAAGGGCACATACTTATGCACAATGTCTAATCATGACCGTGACAGTTTTACGGGTTGAGGAAGCCGAAGTACCCGGAAAGAACCACCGAGCAACGACGAGCAGCCGCCAGCTCCCCAACATTGTAACTCCGCACTGCAGCACAGGCAGGGTTAGATTGGTTGAAGACATGCGTCTTCAACACCATCGACGTGTAGTGCCCCCTAGTACACGGCGTTATCGTGCCTCGATGTGGACAATCGGGGTTAAGTGCCTTGCCCAAGGTCACAACGCGGGAGTCCGAATCGATCACTCAGACGGTCATCCATCCGAGGACTAACCGGGCTCGACGTTGCTTAACTTTGGTGATTTGACGAGAACCATACATTATATCAGATCAGAGATAATGAAACAGGTGTCTTAACCCTTTATTCAGCGCAGACGGTATCAAAATTTATTATTTTAAATATCATTTTTTTTTAAATTTTCAATAAATTTCAACAAAACCATATCATGTGACCCCTCATTGGAACGAGCGCGACGAGCTCGTTCCACAGAGGGGTCACATGATCTGGTTTTGTTGAATTTTTTTGAAAAATAATATTTTTTTCAGCCGCTGAAATTGCATATTACACGGGCGGATGTTGTTGATTCGTTGAGTAAAGGGTTGACTAGTATGGTGCTAAATTATTTTGGATCACATGTGTTGGCCTTGTTACAGTATATGGGAGAGTGCAGTACAGAGTAAATGATGTTTCTTCCAAGATAATATAAAATTTATTCACTGAATATGGTGCCTGTATGTTGTGATACCTGCACGTTAGGGTAAAGTCGAAATATGGACTTCCAGCACTCTATCAGTTAATGAACGCACAAAATACGCCATTGTATTATATTCTCAGATAATTCTTACCAGCTCCTTCATGATCACAAATAACCATTTGCGCATGCGGATTGGAAACTGTGTTGTCTCAAACTCACCACACGGCGAAAAAGCTGAAAAATTAAAATAGATAAAAATTTAGTACAATCGTTACAGACACCTTTCCATAACAACTATCAATGTGAGTATTAGGGTACTATCCTTGAATATCGAAAAGACGTCCAGGGGGTTGGGGTGGTAACTTCCCTTGGTGAATACTAAGAAGAGGTGAGGGGCATGTCCGCATATATGTGTTATTTAAAGAAACTCATAATGTTTATTTTTATTATGACAATTGAGATTGAGCAATGTTTTAGTTCATGGACCTCCGGGTTCGACAGGGAGGTACTTTAACTGAACCCCTGCTTGAGATGTCCATGGCTGACGATTTTCCTCATTGGAAGAGATGTACGGGAGGGTCATCTCCCTTAATTTCTTAATGCAGTCAGGAAATTTAACACTAGAGCTTGAAATTCCGAAATGTCAGCGAATTTAGATCATCGATTTGCGCACAAAATCACAAACTCCAGACACATGTAGAGTAGTTTTTATTTATTTATTCATTTATGTAGAGAGTAATCGCTTGACTGGACTGGTTACGAGAAATAATTCATGAGAGGTGAGGGGCGTTGTACAAACACGAGTGCGCGAATGCGCACGAGTGTTTTACAATGTAGTCCCCCGCCACGAATGAATTATTTCACGTAACCAGTCCAGTCAAGCGATTACTCTGTTTATTACTTTTCATTATTAACGATAATTACATTATTTAACCTTTTACCTAACGTAACGGAAAAAACCGGCCAGCGCTGTTTTCAAAAATCGTCAATTAATTTTCATTATTTAATCATTTTTTGTCTCTAAAACATAGGTTATGATCCCTCATTGGAGCGAGCTCGATAAGCTCGTTTCAAGGGGGGGGGGGGGAGGGTAAAAACCTATGTTTTTGAGACAAAAAATGAAAATAATAATTATTCAAGAATTTATTTTGCAAATGTCGTCTGCTTAGGTGAAGGGTTAAAAAAAAAACAAAAAAAACATTGAAGTTCTCATTACACCCACGGCAAAGCGTCTTCTTTAGCGTGCGCACGGATACATGACACAATTGTTAATTGCATAATTCACTTCTGAAGTTATCGTTTATAATCAAACCCGGAAATCACAGTAAATCACACTTTGGAAAGTAATAATGTTTAACGACACTTTAACAGCTAAAGTCATATCGTGTAGGTGACATTTTTATGGGTAGAGGATGCCGGAGTACCCGGGGAGGACCACAGAGCAACGACGAGCAACTGCCAGCTTTCCAACTAGGGATCTGCGAATCACAAATTTCTTTTCGAATCGAATCTCGAATCGAATCGTATCTCTGATATCGACATCGAATCGAATCCCGAATCGAATCTTAAAAGACAAGTTATTGCATCAAACGGAAGTTACGGTACACTGAGATGACCCTTACGCGGCGGAGTGAACACCTTAAACACCAATAACTAAATATTCTCTGTAGCACCGTCGTTGAAACAGCTAGGCCTTTTGTCCATAGTTTTAGTTTTTGAAGGCCTAACTTGTTACTATTCACGTTCTTAAGAACGTGAATAGTAACAAGTTAAGCCTTCAAAAGCCAAAACTATGGATAATGTTCTGGGCCAAATTCACACCTTACCTAACAATTAAACATTGTCAATTACTCAAATAAATAGAAATTGAGCCAACATGAATGAATTTTCTAATGACATTTTTATCCTATTTTTGTTGGAAATGTAACAAATTGAAGTTAGCACGAGAGATTCGAAAAAATCGAATCCTGAGACTGATTCGGGATCGATCTCGAAGCATACGTATGGTATCGATATCGAATCGAATCTCGAATATTCGCAGGACCCTATTTCCAACATCGTAACTCCCCACTGCAACACAGGCAGGGTTAGTTTGGTTGAAGGCAGGCGCACCATCGACGTGCAGTACCCTTTAGTACACGGCATCTCCGTGCCCACATGTGGACAAACAGGGTTAAGCGCCTTCCCCAAGGGCACAACGCGGGAGTTCGAATCGATCACCAAGACGGTCACCCATCCAAGGACTAACCGGTCTCAACGTTGTTTAACTTCGGTGATCTGACGAGAACCGGTTACCGCAACCCCACAGCGCGCCCGTGTAGAGTAGTATAAACATGCAGAAGCTGACTTTTTTACATTTTTACCCAATGAGTGTCAAGGTGATAGCTAAAAGTTGCGATTTTGTTGTATAAAAGTGTAAATATTTTCGAGAATATTTCTGCCTGGACTAAATGTAAAGCGTAAAGATAGGTATGTGACGGACCCTGAAAATAAATTTGTCAAACTAACGTTAATTCAAGAGCTTCTAAACGAAGTGTGGAATTTAATGTCCATTATGGCGCACCTATTGAACGCCACATGGGCTATCTGATAACAGATCAGCACTAAGAGAGACAATATTCTCTCCGGTTATCATTATCTGGGTAATTAAAGCCAGTTAAAATCTAATTTTTGGAAACCAGTGCATCACACATGTTGTGGACACACACCCATATTACGCATCCATCCTGTCTCCGAAATGTCAAAAGGGTTTACCTCAAACAAAATTCGCATTTATATCTCTATCCATATCGAATTACAAAGCACTCGTTAAATCAAAATTAATATGTTTAAACTTTGCGTTCCGACTGTATAAAGAGTGAAGCAGAATTCTGAGAGGCAGTTGGCCTGAGGACACTCAGAGAAGGTCCGAATTTAGCCTTGGCCGTCGAGGGTCATAGGCACCGAGATTGAAAGTCCGCGTATTATCCTAGCCCTGTGAGGGTTGTAAGGAACCAATATTAGTTTGTTAACGGTTGAGAACCATAGTGGCATTGAAGCCAAAGAAGTAAAAGCTGTAACGTTGAGGTCTAGAGACCGTATTAAGAGCTTCAGTTAGCGCTGGAATAGTTCGTGAGATAAGATCGTTTTAGGCGGTGCGAGAATTGGTGATGTTGAGAACACTTTGAAGAATGTTAAGTATATATCTGAAGGCGAAGAATAACTTAACCCCGTGAGAGCAAGGCAAGGTGCAAAGTGATCGTGAACTAAACTGTGGTAGACGCCGATTGAATTGTGATTGAACTGTGAGAACGAATGCCAGTAACTTCGACCCACTGTAATTTCGACCCAAAGTAACTTCGACCCAAATCGATAATTTCGGCCCAAAAAAGTAATTTCGACCCAAAGTAATTTCGACCCAATTTCGGTAACTTCGACCCACTATTCTTCTCGGGATGCGGACGTTTCGTCCGCCAGACGAATCGCCCGCTTGCAGTTTTACCCAAATCGTCCGCCAGCGCGCCGAGTCGTCCGCTTTTAATTTAACCCAAATCTAAACGTGTAACATAGCACATCTTTCAAATATGTTTCTTGGCATAAATTCTTGTCGTGTATTTGTGCACTAATTTTATGATTAGTCATTGGCAAATTATAACAATTTCTTTTTTTATAATTTTACGAATATTCATGATTTAGCACGGTGGTGCCTTTCATTGAATACTTGCAAAGTTATAAGAATTTTTTATCGAACTTAATATACCATACGTCTTGACGGGTTTCTTAATATAAAATTATTAAATTAAAAATTAAAAATAATTCTTATAATATATTTGCTAATAATTTTGCGATTATTCATTGTTAAGCACCTGTGGAGCCCTTCAATGAATAATTGCAAAACTATAAAATGTTTTTTACCGAACTTATTATATTTAAAGAAGTTTCTCTTACATGTAATATTATTAATTCTTATAATATATCAGCTAATTTGCTGCCAACAATTTTGCGATTATTGATTGTTAAGCGCTGGTGGCGCCTTTCAATGAATAATTGCAAAATTATAAGATTTTTGTATGGAACTTAATATACTTTAAGTATTGCTGTCATCATCATCATTGAATAAACATTAATCAGAGCTGCGTCAATGTCGAAATTAATTTGATTGCTGAGTAGCGTGTTTTGTTCTGGCATGTCTGTTTTCACAATATCGTTTTTAAAAGTGTGTGAAATTCTAATGCAAGGCGGTGGATTGAGATATTTTACAAAGATAATATACGATAAAATTAAAAAAAAACAAAAAAACAAAACAGAAATAAATAAAGAATGATTAAAAATACAATCATTTAAAATTTCCCCCAGCGGACGACTTTCGGACGATTTAGGTAAAATTGCAGCGGACGACTTGGGTAAAATTGCAGAGGACGATTCGGCTAGCGGACGATATGGGTGAAATTCTTTTCCCCGACTCAAGAGCCCTCCCAGTGACCGCATTACCGATTTGTAATTTCGACCCATTTTTAAATTATAATTTTTAATTGTATCAATACACAAAAAATTCAACAGAATATAAAAGCTATAACATGCAGGATGAACTTAGCTAAGCCTACATGTAAGTATTATTTTCTATTTAGTTGAAATCAACAACTAATTATTACAAGATAGGACTGCGTTTAAAAATAATCGTGATTACTTTAAGGGTCAGACCTATCTTGCATTCCAAATTACCGATTCCAGTTAAACAAAAATAATACTCACAAACATGGAGTGCTCATTAGGATAAATTTAATATAGTGGTATTTGGTGCTTAATAGTACTCCTGCAATTCAACAGTAGTAGTATGTCATGTATCCGGGTTCTTGTTGTAGTGTGAATTAGGCTTTATTAGTTCTTTTCCATACCCCCGACTGTCGATGATAAAACACGGAATCCCATTTTACGGAGTCGGATAGGAATTCCATTTTACGGAATCCCTTTTAAAGAATCCCTTTTGGAAAACACCTGTGGCTATGGAATCCCATTTTGGTCGTATGTGCCTATGTGCCTTTTCACAAAAGCACATATCGGCACATAAAGCATGTGCTTATGTGCTAGGGCATATTGTGACACATTGTGCTTTTTCACATAAGCACATGTGACAAAAAGGGATTCTCCAGAAGGTATCCTAGATAGGTATCCTCAAATAATACAATACTAGGCTATAGGTATCCTCAAATACCCGTATGTGCCTATGTTCTAGGGCACATTGTGTCACATTGCGCCTTTTCACATAGGCACATATCGGCACATAAAGCATGTGCCTTTGTGCTAGGACACATTGTGTCACATTGTGCTTTTTCACATAAGCACATATGACAAAAAAGGTATCCTCAAATAATACAATCCAGGCCATACGTATCCACAAATACCCGTATGTGCCTATGTGCTAGGGCACCTTCTGTCACATTGTGCCTTTTCACATAAGCACATATCGGCACATAAAGCATGTGCCTTTGTGCAAGGGCATATTGTGTCACATTATGCTTTTTCACAAAAGCACATATGACAAAACAGGGGTGCCGAAGGTGCCCTTCCTAAGAAAAGCATATACCAACTAGATGAAGCGATTGTGCCCACACAATACACAGGATTGTCCTTCTATTTTCAGTTCCTGCACTTTTACATCCCAAAATTGAGATAAAAGCATAAAAAACAGATTTTTTCCACAAACAAAATATTTTCAGCCTAATTTTTTTTTCTTTTTAAAACGCATGAAAAACCAAAAAACTAATTTCCGGATTTTGGTCCAAAATTTTCCAAGTCCCACCAGGACCCCAACTTTTCAGTGTAAAAAAAAAATTGTCTTAAAATTGACCGAAACGCATAAAAAAACAAAAAAATAATTTCAGGATTTTGGTCCAAAATTTCTAAGTCCGGAACGGGGCCCCAAATTTTCAGCCTAAATATGAACCCAGGGACTTGGCTTGAACAATCTTGAATCTCACCCTCCTAAGGATGCTGCATACCAAATATCAAAACATTCTTATAGATAGATCTGAAGAAGAAGATTTTTAAAGAATAGTCCTCATACTGCACTAATTTAAACATTTGGGCTCCCATAGAGAGCCCAAATATGGACCCAGGGAATTGATTTCAATAAACATGTGACACAATCTCCCAAAGATGTTATATGTGAAATTTTAAATCTTTTGGAGCAGTGGTTTGGGAGAAAAGTAGTCTTACATGTTTTTCCCATTACCCACATTGTTAGAAAATGCTGACTCAGCACCTTTTCAAAGTCCCCAAAAGTACCCCATGATATGACCATTCCATTCTGTGGGTCCTAAGGAAGCTTCACAACAAATAAGAATTCTCAGTGCCGTGCAGTTTTGGAGATATGGGCGTTTTAATTTTTTTCTATTTTTAGCTCCTGCGGTTCCCACGGGGCTGCGGGAAAAAACATTTTGGCATAAATTAGGTACTTCTGGCCCAATAAGCCCTCACATAAAATTTGGTTCAAATCGGCCTCTCGGTTCGGAAAACTTAAATTTGGGGTGGGGCCAAAATTCTTGCCCCTCCCATAAAGTCGCCAAATATTGCCCCTCAAACTTTTCTTGAACAAACTTGAGTCTACACCTCAAAAGGAAGCTGCTTGCCAAATATCAAGTCTCTGCTACTGCTGGTTCATGAGAAGAAGATTTTCAAAGATTTTGGTGCCCCTAGGGGGCGTGGCCTCACCCAGGAGGAAGGGCAACTTCATTTGAACAAATCTGAATTGACATTAGGTAATAAACATTTATCCAACATTTGAAAAATATTGGGCCAGTGGTTTCTTCGGAGAAGTTGGTTTTGTAAAGTTTACGCCGGACGATGACGGTCGACGGACGACGGACGGAAAGCGATTAGTAAAGCTCCCCTTGAGCTTCGCCCAGGTGAGCTAAAAAGGGGTGCCGAAATTGGGATGCCCGGGGATATTGCCATTGGATATAGGCTTTCATTATACACAGGGGAGATAACTCTATACGATTAAGTACATGTTATGGAAAATCAAGCAATCTGATTGGTTAGTTATAATTTATATAAATGATCTAGAGAAATGAAACAACAAGAGTACACGGAATAGGGTCAGAACTAACAAGAATAGGCTAGAATAGCTAAATATAGTAATAATAAGCAAAGCTGTTCCAGTTAATAGGCTCTTCTACGCTACTGGAGTATACTCTAGAACAAAGGAACAGGACCAGATAGACGAAAACTATTGCATATACAGATAGAAGCAGAGAATTCTGGGTAATTACCAAAGGAACGTGTATTTTAATGGGAAAAACGTCATGGGATAGGGATCCAAAAAAGGGATTCTGGGAGAATTCTAAGCCAGAACATTACTCCTGTTCAATCGAACGCACCCCTTGTACCCACTTAGTACTATAGCACTACATGCTAAGTCAATAAAACCAATAACATGGGAAATCCGTATCAAATAAAGTCAATTTCGGTGATTTGGGTGGATTTTGGTGATTTGGAGGGATTGTCGGGTTGTTTGTGGTAATTAGATTTACTCCGATTCAATCGAACATACCCTCAATACATACCCTTGTCCTGTTGTACCCCTTAGGTAACATAGCAACCACGTGCTATCATAGAAACCAAGATGGCGGCCTCCAGTATACAAAATGGACGACGGAAATACGTATCACCCTAACAACACGCGCTGTGCATGCGCACTCAACCCACGTATCACTATGGAGATGGCGTCACAACATGGCCGCTCACGCGGGTTACCATGACAACACAACATGGCGGCACTGGGTCACGTGACATGACGTCACTTCCGGGGTCCGGCACCGGGGTACGGCCAATGTGGGGTGTCCGGGTACATGACATACTACTAACAGTAAACAAATACACTTTACCCAGCTGGTCCGTTCAACGAAGCACATTCGCGTGACAACTGTTTGGTGTTCAACTCACCAACAACAGAATCACACCAGGCATCAAATAATCTCCTTTGTAATTGTTTGTACTGGTTTTTTTTTCTTTTTGTCTCTTTTCAAGCTTTCTCTGAGATATAAGTTTTACATTTAATGTCACAAGTAATACATTCACCAGTGTGTAAAAGTTGGAATTGGCATTGGTTTTCAAGTTCAATCTGCTGTGCCAGCCCTCCGTTTCATTATTGGGCAAACAATTCATAGAATTCAGAGAGCTAACAATTTTTACACTCACACCAAGAAAAAATGACTGGATACATAAGTCGCCTGTCAGTATGTCTACTGAGTTTGCACAGATGACTATTAATAACAGTAGTTTATTCAGTAATTAAAAGCAGTGGCAATAAGCCTTTAATGAGACAATCGTCTCAATGGGATTAGCTTCAAGGAACAGACTTAAACAGCTGCCGAAAGAGAGCAGGCGTTAAAATATCAGTGACTTGAGTTTTGTGGTACTTGAAATTGAATCGTTTTTAATTAAATTCAGACCGATTGAAATGGGTAAATTTTCGATAGGTCGGTGGTCCAAGTGGGTCGATCCACTCAGCAATACCCCCACTATGTCAAAACATAGCTGGACAAAAATTTCCAATTCATGATCCTGGGCTGCTTCAGCAACAGATAGCGCCGGTGTGACAGGAATGATCTCTGTTGATGTAGTGCCGGTGTGGCAGGAATGATAGTCCGTAGGAACGCTAGTCCCTCTGGACTATTATTCAGCAGAATTATAGTCCTAGGTCTAATATTTCTAGGAATAGTAGTCCAGCGGACTACTATTCCTAGAAATGTTAGACCTAGGACTATAATTCCGCGGAATAATAGTCCAGAGGGACTAATTTTCCTACGGACTATCATTCCTGTCACACCGGCACTACATCAACAGAGATCAGACGTTCCACTAATACATGCTCTCCTGCTAACTCATCACACACGTTTCCTCCTTTAACACCCTCAGACACACACCCAGATATGAAAGAAGATTTTTCACACGACTGTCAGAGAGGGTCGAGAGGGGATTGAACCAAACCATCCCTGCGCGCCTTTGGTGCGAAGAAACCATTTGATCAAAAGACAACAGTGACTTCATGATCGTAAAACAACTGATCAATACATGTGTGGCGGAGGTGATAATTGTCCGCCATTTTGTTTCTACGTAAACAGGAAGTTTTGGTCGATTGGCTATGCTTCGCTCCTGCGCATTTTGTTATTGACTCGGTGAGCCCGCTGTTACGGCCGCTCTACCGTTTGGGTATAAACAGGGGATTCTGCGCAGTCAAAAGAGAGGAGGAAAAGAAACGACCATCTTTTGAATCGAAAGTACTGTTGAACGTCTGCTCCAGTTGGCGTTATAAAAATAAGTTATACAACTTTTAATAAGAATCATGAACATTGACAGCATTTATTGGGATGGATGAACAGATAGTGAGGTTTTAATTAACCTGTAGTATGTAGGCTATTAGTACACCGCCTTGGTGTAGTGGAAAAAAGCCTTTTAGGCCTTGTTCAGTCAGTATTGGGGGTAGGCCAGGTGCAAAGCCTTATATGCTTTTGTTTATAATAATATACGAAAATAATCCAAAGGTAAAAGGTTTGTTTGTAGAAATATAATTCCATGGAAGCTTCGTACAAGCTTCACCTCGTATGGAAACGTAATTAAATGATTTCTTAAGGGGTTAATTTAGTTCTAGTGGGTTGGAGATCTTGCCTTGCCAAAGTTGCCTTTGCCACTTGCCACAACAGAGGTTATTTAACGAGGAGCAGTAGGTTGTTCCAAATTATACTAGACGAGTAGACGTACGGACAATACGTAGTTTGGAGTTGTGATAGATCCAATGTGAAGTTTTTAGAACCTGGAAGAACCCAGGGTTGTTGTCATCGAGCGTTTTGGATGTAGGCTTTCACTCGAGTGTTGCGGAAGCGTACGGCTAAAACGGTCCCGACCACACAATCCCTCCGGTTACACATGAATAAAGCTTTATATTTATCAGAAACGTCAGGGAAAATAGTGGATTGAATTTACCGAAGTGGGTCGAAATTACTTTGGGTCGAAATTACTGATCGGCAAGGCGGTCAGCGGGAGGGCGTCTGAGCCGGGGAAAATAGTGGGTCGATGTTACCGAAATTGGGGCGAAATTACTTTGAGTCAAAATTAATTTTTTGGGTCGAAATTACCGATTTGGGTCGAAGTTACTTTGGGTCGAAATTGCTGTGGGTCGAAGTTACAGGATACCGTGAGAACGCTGATAGAGTCACACAAGCAGAACATCATATGTGTTCAGCCCGACTGACGGTGAAGTTAACCCTGCGAGGAGGGTGCAACAAGAAGTAAATAGACACTTTGTATTTATCACAAACCGTGAGAAGATGAAGATGATGTGAGGTTGATCCAGCGGACACAGCCAGCTGTGGGAGACGTCGAGGGCCCCAAAGAATAAACTTTTATCCGCGTAATTAGTGTATTGTTATGGATAATTTTGTGAGTAATTTGTTTCATATTTTATTTCTTCGTACAAGTAAATAAGCGATCTTTTCAGTGAATTATCGTTGATCGCACTTTAGCGTTGTAAGCCACAGGCACCTTCAGGAATCCTAACAGTCCCTAGCGGATAGGCCATTGATAAGGTGACAAGGTTTACGTCCCAACTGGGGTTCAGGCGACAGTCACTGGCTATCGGCTGAGCACTGATCAGAACATAAATTTTTCTCCATCATTCGAATATTAATTTAACCCCGTAATCATGCGATACTGGCGAGGCGTACACAGAATGTTCTAAAAGGTAACATTTTTAAAGGTAAAGATCAACGATCCACTCAAAGATAATTTATTTCATGGAGCATGCTTTTTGAAGTTTACATATGAGTTTTTTGCAAATTGTTATCAACATGCTCTGGAGAAATAGTGGGAGCCGTAAAGGGTTAAAATTTTGCAATTTTTAAATTTAAGTGGATTCAGAAGTAAATGACACGGTAGCTAAATAATTATCCGTCGTAGAAGGGTTAAGCGCGACGATAGGCGCGAGGAAATTGTTATTTACCGTAACTGTGTAAATTTTAAGTATTCAAAAGTGAAATAATGGAGGCTCTAATGACTTTGGACTAGTTAATTTCGGCGGGGGAACTGAAAAAGAGCGACGAGAGGGCAAGGGCCGCGGCCGAATTGGAACGACAGGTGACTATGAAACGCGAGGAGGCCGCAATAAGGGCGACCGAGCGTGAAAAGGAAAGAAGTGAAATGGCTGAACGACAGGCTGAGATTGAAAGAGAAAGGGCCGAAAGAGAACACGAGAGAGAGAGCTCGAATCGATAAGAGCTAGGGCCCAAGTCTAGGAAACCAACGGGAGGCAAGGGGAAACGAACGGGGGTGATCAGGATAGGACCCCTTTCCCAAAACTCCCTAAATGCGCAGAGGGTTCTGATGATATCGATGCATATCTTCAAAGGTTTGAAAGATTTGCATGGTGTCATCAGTGGCCTGAGGATTCATGGGGAGTAAATGTAAGCCTGTTGTTAACGGGGAAATCCTTTCAAGTATATGCAAGCATGCCTCCTGATTTGGCAAATAATTATGGTGAGCTAAAGGAAGCTATTTTAAAGAGGTACCAGATCACCGAAGATGGATTCCGGGCTAAGTTCAGGGAATGTGAGCTCGAGAGAGGGGAAAGTGTATTCCAATTTGTGGCGCGGTCCACTAGGTATTTTGACCGCTGGGTTGAGTTGTCGGAAATCAACGAAGATTTTCCGTCCCTCAAAGATCTGCGCATCCGAGAGCAGTTCATTTCAACTTGCTCCCCAGAGTTGACCCTCTTTGTTAAGGAGAGCAGGCCAAACAGTGTTGATGAAATGACTAAGGTAGACGAACAGTACTTGGAAGCCCACGGAGGTAGTATAACCCAGTTCAGGCCGGGAAGATTTGGGGGGGGGGGGGGGGGGGGGACCAGGTTGCAAAGGCACCGGTTAGGATTAACCCTCCAGAGCCGGTTGGTAACAGGGGTAATACTGGGCCACAGAGCCCTAAAGATTTGTCTTCTTTTGTTTGTGGGCGGAAGGGGCATGTAGCGAGGGAATGTTAGAAGAAAACTCCTCCCACAAAACCGAATGGCGGACCCCATAGGAACGGAAGGAGGGACCCTTCACCAAAGAATTGGAGAAACGGAGGTGGCGGCGGTCCGACCTGCGACAAAAGGAAGACGGCCGCGTTCTGCCAGACAGTTGGGCCAGAAAGTAGTTCACTCCGGGATGCTATTGAAAAAGGGGAGCTCGTTTTAGAGGGTGGAAAGGTCCTCCCTATAATTAGTGGAATGTGCGAGGAAGTCACAGCAACAGAAGATGGAGGAAAAATGCCCGTGTATCCGGGGTATGTGGGTAAACATGAAGTGCGGATGCTTCGCGACACGGGATGCGGTAGCGTAGCAGTGCGTAGGATACTAATCACGTACGACCAGCTGTTGGGCTGTAACCACATGTGCATGATAATAGATGGGACGAATAGGAGGTTCCCCCTTGCGAGGGTGAGGGTGCATGCCCCTTTCTATAGCGGTGAGGTAGAGGCAATGTGTATTGAGGCGCCCATCTATGAACAGCGGGGGATGTACATTGGGCCAAGAGAGGCCACAAGAGGTGGCCGGAGTAGACACAAAATGGCAGCAGAGATGTAGAGGTAGGAGGAACCCAGGAACTTGGAGTGGGGCACCCAAGAAGAGATTGACGGAAGGTAATCTACAGAACGTTGCATCTGAGGCAATCCAGCAGAACATTATATGTGTTAAGCCCAACTGACGGTGAAGTTAACCCTGCGAGGAGGAAGCAACGAGAAGTGAATAGACACTTTGTATTTATCACAAACCGCGAGAAGGTGAAGATGATGTGAGGTCGATCCAGCGGACACAGCTAGCTGTGGGAGACGCCGAGGGCCCTAAAGAATAAACTTTTATCCGCGTAATTAGTGTATTCTTATGGATAATTTTGTGAGTAATTTGTTTCATATTTTATTTCTTCGTACATGTAAATAAATATCCTTTCCATGAATTATCGTTGATCACCATTTGGCGTTGTAAGCCACAGGCACCTTCAGGACTTCAGGAATCCTAAAAGTCCCAAGCGGATAGGGTATTGATAAGGTTGCAAGGTTTACGTTCGAGCTGGGGTTCAGACGACAGTCACGGGCTGTCGGCTGAGCACTGATAAGAACAGAAATTTTCCTCCTTCATTCGAACATCAATTTAACCTCGTAATCATGCGTTTGAATGGTTGACTGCCATTCTCTGTTGAAACCTCTTTTAAAAATAAATAAAACGATGTTCTGTATTTTTTTATCTGTTCATTATATTAACAGTGCGCGCATCGTGATATATAATACAGGCACTGCCCTCTCCATTAATATACAAGCCTATGAGGTGCAATTTGTTAAAAAATATTTTCCCGGAAAGAATAAAAACTTGCATATTACTGTAAAGACATTCGCTAAACAAAGAGACAAACTGGACACTTAGTGTTGGTAGGTGTGATACTGATAGATATTCTTAATGACGGATTATCTTTGAACTATTTGCTTCTAAATAGCTTGCCATAAAAATCCAACTTTCCGTTTGTTACTTTTAATAAATGAAAACAACAGACAGTTCCTGGAGTTGTCTGTGATTTTCGTTTTTTAACCCTTTACCCAACGTAACGGCAAAAACGGACCAGTGCCATTCACAAAAATCGCCAATTAATTTTCATTATTTTTTCATTTTTTGTCTCAAAAACATAGGTTATGACCCCCTCTTTGGAACGAGCTCGTCAAAAACCTGTGTTTTTGAGATAAAAAATGAATAAAATAGTTATTTAAGAATTATTTTTGCAAATGTCGTCTGCTTTTCATGTCAGGTAAAGGGTTAAAAGTAACGGCACAAATAACAACAAAAAAATCCTACCTCCTCTTATATCTTAATTTGAAACGTGTCACAAAACCTAAAAGCATTATGACCCAAAATTATAAATTATCTTTATCTTAAATAAAATTAGTTTATTTGGATGTACTTTTTATCATTACAAGAGGTGTGTCCGTCAAGAGTCACGTATACATAAAAAACTAATCTAAGAGGGGCAAGGGAAGTTTGCTGTATATCTTAGGCGCAAGACAATTTCTTTTGAAAAAGATACTCCAATATGTACAGAGTGTATGGAAAGCGACTCCCCTCTTGCGATAAAGTCCAGCATTTCGTCTCTTGAGTTCCAATGTGTTATATGTGCCTACTGGCATCCTACTGACATCCTACTGGCAGCCTACTGACATCCTACTGACATCCTACTGACATCCTACTGGCAGCCTACTGACATCCTATTGGCAGCCTACTGACATCCTACTGGCAGCCTACTGACATCCTACTGACATCCTACTGACATCCTACTGGCAGCCTACTGACATCCTACTGGCAGCCTACTGACATCCTACTGGCAGCCTACTGACATCCTACTGGCAGCCTACTGACATCCTACTGGCAGCCTACTGACATCCTACTGGCAGCCTACAGACATCCTACTGGCAGCCTACAGACATCCTACTGGCAGCCTACTGACATCCTACTGACATCCTACTGGCAGCCTACTGACATCCTACTGGCAGCCTACTGACATCCTACTGGCAGCCTCTGGCAGCCTACATGGCACATAGAACACATTGGAACTAAGAAGACGATTTGCTATGAAAAATGGCGTTACACTTCGCCAGTTGTTCTTATTTATACTTGTTTGAAACTGATGATGCACTGTACTAATCAGGTGGCGTACGGTAACTGCTAATGCCGACAAGAGATGGGCGATATACCGTAAATACCATTCTTTATCGGTATACAGCCAGTACCGATTTACCGTACCGAGGGATTCTCAAAACACCGAAATATTGAAAAATGTTTCAGAAATTAGTTAAAAAAATGAAAAGACAAACTTCAGAACATAACGCAAACTTCATGATAAGAAAAGACAATGGACCACGTATTTCCAGGCCTGGCATTCTGAAAAATGCAGGAGGGCAAAAAATCGCTCTCCTCAATCAGCTCAGGAGAGCAATTAGATTTACACAGCATTTCAAGTATCCAGTTGAACGAACTCATTGAAACTGAAACCAACAGACTACATCAGTGATTTTATTAACTTTACTAAAGTAAAGCGAAATCTCTTAGACATCTAGATGTCTCACTCAGCAACCGAACACACACTTGACAAGACCTGTGTGTGTACCCAGACCTGTTGTCCAAGAAAGTCATACGCCTACCACTACCACCTTCAACCCCCCGACGGGGGTTGAAGGTGGTAGTGGTAGGCGTATGACTTTCTTGGACAACAGGTCTGCTTGAATCTACAGTCACATCCTGGTGCAAATGCTTCAAGTGACAGGATAGTAGTAATGGTAGTATATTATAGTGTCAATATTCCTTGAATAATTACCCCTCAAACTGTGATGTTAGTTGTTGAACTTGAAACTGACAGAAAAAAAATATTGCTGTGACCCATTTTGCTTCAAATGATTGCAACTGTGTTTGGGTATGGTTGCAGCCATTACCTTTTACCACTAAACCACTTCCAAAATGAAATTACGTGATGTTATGTGACTTCGAAGTTAAATTACATTTTTGCTTTACAACAAAAATTTAATGTGAGCATAATACATGTAATCTCAATCATCCCAGACCAAAATATTTAGGAGGGCAATTTTTCGCTCTCCTTAATTCTTTCAGGAGGGCAGTAAGGAGAGCTAAAAAATCGCTCTCCTGAAATTGCCAAGCCTGTATTTCTAAAGGCAGTCGCCACCGGTCATTTGATGTAGCCCATTGCTTTCAACATTGTGACAATTCAGCGGCTTTGTCTGCTGTAAAACGGTGAACTACAGCTTCGCAATACACCAAAAATACTTTTTCGATATGGGTATTGGGGTGTAAGCACATGTATGTTATTGACAGCAAATACCGTAAATCATTCTGAAAACGCGGATACCGAAACCGAACTTGAAATTTCAAAACCGCCCAGCTCTAATGCCGACCATCTCTGGTCACAAAAATCGCCAGGCAAATAATTTTCAATTTTTGTCTAAAAAACAAATATATGACTCCTCCTCGGAACGAGTTTATCGAGCGCGCCCCATTGAGGGGTCAAAAGCTACGTTTTGGAGGCAGAAATGAATTTTTTATGTTATTCAAGGCATTTTTGTCAAGTGTCGTCTGCTATACACCGATGATGCGTCTATTGTGCTCTTTGCGAAATAAATCTTATGTTGTCAACAAACCTCGACATCCTCCATAATACTGCAATTCCAGTCCAGCTGGATTACCACCGACACAGTCAGCTGGTCTTTTTGAACATAAACAAAACTCTCTGTCCAAATGACATACACTAGCAAAGGTTTTGTTGCTTGTGGAACAAGCCTGAAAGTATAAAAAGGCAGAGAATCGATCAAATCAAATCGATTGGAAATAAAATAAACACCACACCGATTAAGAATGCAATGAACACGATTGTAACTGGGGCTTAATTCCGGGAAGGGAAATTTTCTGGATCTCATTTTTGAAAGTCACTCACGGTCCCGGGAACTTTCCGGTTGTTGTTTCTGAATATCAGTCCCAATACCCAGGAAAATCATAGGACAGACCGAGAATCAAAGGTTGCGTTCCGCAACCTTTGATTTCCGGTCCCAGTCTATGAATTTCCTAGGCATTAGCGCTCATTTTCAGAACCGGTAACCGGGAAATTCCCGTTCGTGGGATAAAAACCATTGCTCCAACAGCGATGCCGGTCTCAGAATGAATTGATATTTCCCGTAATCTTATAAGCTATAATACGCAATCATTGATACCACGGTCTATGAGCTTCCGGATATCGTGATTGGCTTTCTGAACCTGCAGCCGTATTAAACCTTCATTGTAATTATTAGCGTGTACATCGTCACGGTAAAACCTTAGACGCTGACGTGGCGTTAAGAACCAATAAATAAACGAATAAGCTTGTAAAAACGGAGAGAGTAGCTACGTATAAAAAATACGGTGCGGATGAATTTCCCGAAGGATACTGATTTACAGTTCCTGCATGGAGAAACCAGAAATCCAAGAAAACGTTCAGCTGATAGTTCTTCCGGCGTAATCCGGTGATCCAATCTGCAACCACTCGTTCTTTTTCTCAGAAATGTTAAACAGCTGTACAGTAGAAAACCAACAACTCTCAACTACTTCCGATGGAGTTATCTTCCTTTATAATAATCAATCCTTCAGCTAAAACTGATTTAAAATGGTAGCAACATTTTTGGCGACTTTCAAAGAAACGAGAACAAGAGAAGGTTCGATTTCAAGAGAAATTTTTGAAAGCCTGTCAGGTCACCGGATACTACGTAAATAAGACCACCACACATCGCCCTAGACACGCGTTGCCTGCAGACATTGTTTTACATCAATTTGTCTGTTTTCATTATCAGTTTTGAGAAAAACTCTGAATGGCTAGAAAACCCCTTTTATATTACAGAAGAATGCAGAGTCTATAGCTTGCTTCATGAATCACAAATTTTCGTTGCAAATAAAAAAGCGACTGTTGGCGCGCTATTCATATTCATTTTAAGAGAGTTTTTTAGGCCGACTGACCTGTACCTTCCCACTTTACCGAGAGCAGGGTTTGAACAATCATTTTTTTATAATTCTAATACATATATACACCTGGAACTTGTTCAAGCACCCCCTATCTTTCCGCAGTGGTGTTAATAGAAACTGTCATTACTTTCATGCTGTCTTTCAGATGGCCAAAAGTGATTGTTTGCAGAAAGAATGGTCTATTGACAAATGAATTACAACACAATGATGAAAATATGCAGTATTTTAATGGCGCTAATTACACATATCTGTCACTAATGTTTTTGATGGAAAAATATTCTTTCGACAAGTTTGATGCTGGAACGGTCCATGATGAAACAATGCCGGTAATTACTGACAAACAAAAATGTAACTGGTGATCTCCTGAACACAATAGCAGTGTCTAACGACAGTAGCGAGTGTCTCCACCACGTGCCCGGACGACAGCCTGAACACTCCTCCTCCTAATGCTACCAGTGGGCCTTCTGATACGGTCCACAGGCAACTGTTGCCACTCCCCGTGCAATGCAGCTTCCAAATCGGCCATATTCTGTACAGGCGGATACCTTGCTTGCACACGACAGCCAAAAAGTCCCAATGTATTCTAAGGGATTCAAATCGGGGCTCATTGCAGGCCAAGGTAGTGTTGTAAAAGCGTTGTAAATAATAATAGCGTTGTTCTGAAGGAAAGCTCTCACGGCATGGGAACGATGTGGACTTGCATTGTCGTCCATGAATACAGGGCGAGTAGCCAACGAGTGGTTGTCAAAATGAGGCACGGCAACCGGACTGAGAATGTCCCGGATGTACTGATGACCATTGAGATTCCTACGTACAATCACCATATCAAAGTTTACAGTCACGAGAGAGTCATCCCCAAATCATTATGGATCCTCCATCATAAGGAAGAGTAGGTCTGGTGTTCCTGGGCACGTAAGCTGTATTTCTATGCCTCCACACTCTCATGCGACCATCTGTGACGTGAATCAGGAACCTGCTCTCGTCTGATCAATGGACTCTTCTCCACATCCTGAGATTTAATGTTGTTGTGCTATACTCCACTCCAAACGTAGTATTTGATGCTGATCGGACAGAGCTGGACGCTTGATGACCCTTCTGGACCTCTTAACCAATGTTTAGAGGCAGTTTCGGACTGCTCTGTTTCACAAACGCCTGATGGGAAGCCAAAGGCGTTTCAGAACCCCACAAGTAAAGGGTTCACGCCTAACGAGGCGTCTCAGACTCCGATCTTCCCGAGGAGAGGTCTTTTGGGGTTGTTCAGGCATTGGTCGGTCCTTAACATCGTTCGTTTGTTGGCATTTTTCGAACAAGTCTGCTGACGACAGAATGACTATAGCCGAATTGCCTTCCAATAGCTATGAATGACATGCCTGTTGCAGGCATGCCAACAATTTGCCATCTAAGTGCCTCTGACGGTCTCCCTTTGCCATGTCAACATTTAATGATAAAAGAAGTGACACATTTTCTTGTTTTATACCCAGCTATTGTATGTGGATGATAGTGTTTTTTTGTGACATTCGTGGGGAGCATGCTCAGGAGGGCGAAAGGATGTGTTTGGGGTATGCTCTATCAGGTTTTACTAGATGAAATGTACTTCAAGACATAGCAATCATTAAAACATAATAATCAGTAACAGCAACTTCATTGTCATGAAATATTTCAGGGGGTGCTTAGTTAAGTTCCAGGTGTATATATTACATATTTTACAAAAGACGACAATGATCTATTCTTACACACCTAATATAGGCAATGTGCATGTCACGCGTGGAGTAAAACCCAAACACTTTATATTATTTACATCTTGATCTGCGGTTTCAGTTCTAACTTTCTCACGACAAGAGGAGACTCGTGATGATTGCACATTCTTAAGTTTTTAGTTTATAAGCCAATAAACAAGTAGGGTGGTGCAGATACTTTCATGCATCTAAAGATAAGAAAACAAACTGAACTGAACTGAATCCTGAATATCGAGGAGCAGTTCGTTAGTTGATGTGACAGCTGTATTTATATCACTTCTATCTTATCGTGGCTCAATTTGAGGAAATATTCCGTCATCCATGCCTCAATGTCTGAAATACAGTCTTCATTTTTATCGCGTACATCGTATTCTATTTTAGTGGTGAAACTAATACACAGCTGAGTGTCATGAGCGTAAAAATGATTGACAAGGCCATAGATCCGGATAATTTCTCTAATGGGAGAACATAAAGACTAAAGGGCCTAGCACTGACCCTTTGGGCACGTTGAATCGATGTGTTTCTTGTTCTAATGATTTGCTTTAATAGCTACGGTTTGTGTGTGATCTGGGATATGATGCAAACCAGTCAAGCGCGTGGCCTGTGAGACCGATTGTGTATTCCAATCTTTCAATTAGACACGTATGGTCTATGTTGTCGAACGATACAAGGCAGGACATTTTATGTGTATGGATAAGAGAATGTCATTTTTCACTTTTAAAAGCGCCATTTCGGTGCTACAGTTTGATCTGTACGAAAAGGGGCTGTCATATGGGACGTCGGCTGACAAGAAACCTCCCCATCAATAATCGTAGATAGAATTACGAGATTAGAGACCAGTCGGTAGTTCTTCAAAATGTCTGGGATTAGCGATATTTTTTTGGTGTGTGTGTGGGGAAAGCTCAAGCATGTTTTATCCACGTAGAAAAGATTTCAGACTCTTAAGGCATTCACTAGTTTTAAAGTTGGTGTACCCAGTTCCGAAAGACATGCTTTTAACATTCATGTAGGGGTGACATCTGAAGAACAGTATTTATGGTCATTTAACTTATGGATATCTTTGATTGTTGAACGTTTGAAACAGTGTCACCGCCTTTGGGCAGATGTGTGTCGTATCGCTAGTCTGCGAAAAATTAGAGAGTGCTCAAGTATCTAGCTACACTCTGATTCCCATACGGTTTTGATTTTTTAAAAAAATAAAAATCCACGGTCATGTGTACTATGGCGAACTGATTTAACACTGAAAAATACCCATAGACACTTTTTTCACCAGAGCGCCATCGGCCAATGGCACTCTGGCGATAAAAAATGTCTATGGGAATTTTCAATGTTAAATCAGTTCGCCATAGTACACACGGTCGTGGATTTTCTCTGGCGAACAAATGTCTGTGGGAATTTCAGTGTTAAATCAGTTCGCCATAGCGCCTTCCCTTAATACCCCTGATACCTTCAATCTTTTTCATCCAAAAAGTAGGAAATCGATTTGCAAGGTCCTCAGAGTACGAATACTCAGGCCGTATGGCGGTTTTTAGCCGATGCAAAAGCTTCTCAATGATTTACATTTCCAGATTTTAAGTCAGAAAATACACAGAACGACACACACGTGTGAATGGGTTAATCGATATGGCACGAGTGCCAGCGCGGAAGGATAAAACGAGAGGCCGTAGGCCTCGGGTTTCATCCTTCCGCGATGGCACAAGTGCCATATCGAGTAACCCATTCACAGGCGTGTGTCGTTCTGTGTTTATTACACACCTTCACGTCTATAAAAACAATTATTACAAGCACATTCAGCAATTCATTTGAGAACTATCAACAAAAAGAACACATTTTATCACCTACCAAATTTTCGGGGGTTTCTATTTAGTCCCCTGATTTTCAATGTGTTCTATGTGCCTACTGGCACATAGAACACACTGGAACTCGGGGGACGATTTTCAGCTATCGCTAGTGATTCTAATTGTAATTGCGTTGTAAGATTTGTAGAAAATTCCAGTCAAATTTCGCTTCTATTTAAAAATAGCCGTCAACGATTTCCGTTCCGTACATCTGTGCGGTACAGATTTTCATTTTCCGCATGGTTTAGTGTTACTGTAAATGGGGACTGCACAGAACAGGGGTGTAATAAAACAGTTTTGCTTTGCCAGTTTAATAACTTTGTTAACAGCGTTTCGGTGACTGGCGTACCTTGCTCTGTGAACATGCAGCTTTATCTGTTGCCAATGATGTTCAAGTTTATGTTTCGAGAATTTGGCATTTGTGATCTAAAACAATTGAACCAAAGAGAACATGGGTGTCCACTGAATGTGTGACTTTTCACTGGCACAAACTTATCAATAACTTTCTGAAATGACGTAGTGATGACACATTCAATATCGTTCACGGGTCGCCCTGCGCTCACAGAAATGAAAAAAGCAAGAGTCTCTGTAAATTTAACATGGTCTTTATTACGGTATTTGTGGTATGTAACGTTCTTTCAAAACTGGTTTAGGACGTGTGTGTGCCAAGTCAAAAAGAATTAAGAAGTGGTCAGAAATTGCTACATCAACAACTGTTACTCTTTTGAGAAAACTCGGGTCCGACTTTCTTGTGATTAGCACGACATGTAAAATATGACCAAATTTTTGTACAGACTCGTTTAAATTTTGAAAAAAACGAAATCCAATTTATAAAGGTCACTTGAGGCCACTGGTAGTGGACGACTATATGTTAAAGCGGATAACAAAAATAGAGGGGCGCGCGTCAGGTGAAGTCTTTCTCTAGATCCGCTCATGTTTTGGGGTCTCATTTTTAAACTGCACATTTCCCGTTTCCCGAATTTGTTTCTCCCCCCTCCTCCCCCCTCCCCATTTCGCGGCATAAATACTATACTGTTCTTACCTTGAATCTCTCATCTTGTGACGGATCACAATCTTCCATGCAGACGCATTTTGCTTTGTCGTTGACAATTGTGCACTCTTCTCCCCTGTCACATTCTATATCAAGACAATCATCTGCAGACAGTAAAATAAGACAGGTTACAGGTTATTACATCAGTCAACTGATCTGTGGCGTCGGATTCTGACATGCTTACGAGACCAGATCATCCAAATCAAACAAGACGCCATAGGCGTCTTGTTTGATCCGGTTAATCGGGTCTCGTCAATGAGACGGGATCTCAACCAGATTCCTACTTTGGTGATAAATTGTTTGTTATATGACAGTGGATTTTTTAACTGCGACACCTGAAACGTAACAAAAAAACATAATTTGGATTTTTGTTCGGTGTGTTCAGCACCAAGGCAACTGAGATTCTATTTCGCGTTTCTTTCGGGTACTCTGGCTTCCTCCGCCCGCAAAACTGTCCGACACGAGGTGACCCAAGCTGTCGAAAGTGTTGTTAAACTTCATTAAAATAAATAAATAAATAAATAAATAAATAAATAAATAAATAAATAAATAAATAAATGTCGCGTTTATTTATTTATTTATTTATTTATTTATTTATTTATTTATACGGGTGGCGAAAGCCGTGTTACCCTACGAGAACCACTAAGCACAGGCGAGCAGGTGTCAGACTCCCCAACGTACTAACGCCACCCATGCAGGGTAAGCTTTGGTTGATGGCAAGTGCATCATCGAACAGTACGCCTAAGTACAGAGCGCTACGGTGCCCCAATGTGGGCAATCGGGATTAAGTGCTTTGCCCAAGTACACAACGCTCCTGCCCATGGTCAGGATCGAACTGTAGACTTTTCGGTTTGTAGTCCGATACTCTGGGACCACTGGGACCACCTGTGATCCTCACAATTGTCACATCAAACATCTCCGACCGTCTGTGACGTTAGGGTAGCCTCGTTTGAGACTGGCGTCATACGCATTTAGAAGAGTTGGAAAGCCAGAATTGATGGGTAAATTACTGCTGTATTGACAGCGATTCATCGTATTTATATAGCAAGGTATATAATGGTACACGTGTGGTCTACATTTAACAAAAACAGCCATTCAATTAACCTTTAATCTTTTGGTTAAGGTAACGACCAAGTCTACCCAGCACTAAATTGAAAATCCAAAAGTGACCATTAAATTTTTCTGTACTTTAAATTTTTGTTTCGAAAGTGTACCATATGACCACTCAGTGAAGCTGAGCAGTTTTTTTTTTATTTTTCGGTTCGGTTCGATTTTTGTGGCAAACCGAAAAACCGAACCGCATGGCCCAGCAAGAGCCGGCCGAACAGTTTGTGCATGAAACTATCTTACTGGAAGGGAACTGGACTAGTGGCCGCTGTGGACTCTTGCCACTTAACCTATCCGACAAAGGGGTAAATACATCAGTTTTGTTCCCATTGTCAAATGTTCTCCCACTGGACAAGTCAATAAGAGAGCAAATGTAACAATGAGAACACGGCGTTGCTTGGATAACCGTTATTCATTTGTTACCCTAATTTATGGGAATTTTTGTGACTCAATAGGCCTAGCAACTCATCCTTTAAGTACCCTGAGAATGACCAAAGGAAATCTAGGCTGAACCCAATGGAGATACGTTCGGACAGGGTTTTTTTCTTGCGAGTGGTGTGGTACATACACTGAACGACACGCCTGTGAAAATGGGTTAATCGATATGGCACTTGTGCCATCGCTGAAGGATAAAACTCGAGGCCATTTACACACTCGTGTCGTTCTGTATTTATTACACGCCTTCACGTCTATAAAACAATTATTAGAAGGACACTCAGCAGTTCATTTGACAACTATCAACAAAAACAACACATTTTATCGCCAACTTAATGTGCGAGAGGAATCCGTGTTTCTATTTCGTCCCCTGAGTTCCAATGTGTTCTACGTGCCTACTGGCACATAGAACACATTGAAACGCATGGGACGATTTTCAGCTATCGCTAGCGAATCAAATTGTAATTGCGTGGCACGATTTGTAGAAAATTCCATTGAAATTTCGCTTCTATTTAAAAATACTCCGTCAACGATTTTCATTTTCCGCATGTTTAGTATTGCTGAAGGGAGCGCGGTGGCTCAGTAGGTAGAGGTGCAGGCTGCAAGCCGAGAGGTCCTCGGTTCGAATCACACCTGCGGCAACCGCGTTGTGTCCTTGGGCAAGACACTTCATCGCCATTGCCCACATGCGGGCACGATGACGCCGTGTACTAAGACGTACTGCACGTCGATGGTACGCATGTCTTCAACCAATCTAACCCTGTCTGTGCAGCAGTGCGGAGTTACGATGTTGGGGAGCTGGCAGCTGCTCGTCGTTGCTCGGTGGTTCTCTCCGAGTACTCCTGTTTCCTACACCCGTAAAACTGTCACGGTCATGATTAGCCATTGTGCATAAATATGTGACCTTAAACATCAATAAATAAATAATAATAAATAGTATTGCTGAAGATGAAGATTTCATAGAACAGGTGTGTAATAAAAACTATTGAGGATTTTAACCCTTTGAGACTTTCATTATTCTGACGTTCAAACGTCACTGGGAATTCAGTTTCTTCAACGTTTTCAAAATGCGACGTCAAACGTCGGAAAGTACAAATAACAAGAAAGTTTTCACATCAGTTATTAACTGGCTGAGGGCTAGATTATTTTGGGTGGTCTGAATTTGTTATTCAAAACTTGTTTCATTACAAATTATTGGAGAGTGCCCACAGGCACTCTCCAATAATTTGTAATAAAACAAATTTAAAATAAAGAATATTATTTGTGTTTGACTGAATATGAAATATAAGCAAGGAAAGTGTTTGCTTTTGCTCTTGTATCCTCATTTTTTGAAAGCCCCAGTAGTGGCTTCCAACACTCAACCAGTTAAGAAGTCTTGACAGCAGGATTATATTAATATTTTAAGCTGCGATAACATTTGGCTCAACGGCTATCAATGAGTACTATTCGGGAGAAAATAGGAACAGAGGTTAAAACTCGAAAAAATCGAAAAATAATAACAAAACAAAGGACCACGAAGTATCAACGCGCTGTTTGATTTCGTACTTCATAAGACGTATCAAAGGGTTAATGGAGTCTGGAGTGTTATTTCCTATATATACACCTGGAATTTAATTAAGCACACGCTGAAATATTTCATGACAGTGAAGTTGCTGTTACTGATTATTATGTTTTAATGATTGCTATGTCTTGCAGTGCATTTCGCCTGGTAAAACATGGTGTTTCTGATCGATAGCGTATCCCAAACATATCCCCTCGAAGCATGCTTCCACGGGAAGATCGTAGTCTGGCATGCCTCGTTAAGCGTGAACTTTTTGCTTCAAGTGGTGTTTTGAAACGCCTTTGGCTCCGAAAACAGGCGTTTGTGCAACAGACCTGTCCGAAATCGTCTCCAAGCACTGGGTTTGAGGTCCAGAAGGGTCATCAAGCGTCCACTTCTGTCCGATCAGCATCAAAGACGATGTTCGGAGTGGTGTATGGCACGACAACATTGGAATCTCGGGACGTGGAGGAGAGTCCATTGGTCAGACGGGAGTAGGTTCCCGCTTCACGTCACAGATTGTCGCATGAGAATGTGGGGGCATACAAATACTGCTTACGTGCCCATGAACATCATGTTGTCACGTCCCTTAATGTTGCTTTTCTGAAGAAATGAAGTTTTAAAGATACTCTACTCTCCACGCAGCCCCAATGTTTACATTGACCATCAAGTTTCTATTTGACATTGTCTGTCTTCAGGGCTGCAGTTTGTCCTTTTCGGGGTGTTTTTTTTTCACTGCGTCATTTTTTGCACAATTTGTACAGGCAGTGATGTCATCTAAGAAATGAGATCTTCAGCCAACACATTTATCGGATATGAAACCATTGCATGAAAACAACGAGCCTGCAACAACAGTTGTTGTTAACGAACCGTGTTTATCCTAAAAATAGTGGATTTAGAAATAATATCACAATAGTGGCTAGAAGTATTAAACGAATACAGTTTGAATTTCAAGAGAGCTTCAGTGATAACTTAATCCTATGGTCCAGTAGGGAGGTGTCATTTAATTACTATGGATCCCTCTAGAGAAGTGTAACATACTGAAATACCGAGCAGATACCGATATCATTTGGATACCGTATAAAGCGAACCGAGCCGTCATTGAATACCGAACCAGCTTAAATTTTCAGACTTTCCTACTTTTGATCTGCAAATGAGGTACTTTTTTATTGCATTCATAAATGTTCAGGATAATTTCCACGCCACACCCAAGACCAGATTGAGCTCTACGTTCAGGTTGGCCCGAGGAGTGATGTAGCCATTTTAGAATCATCCAACTGCTGATAATTTTGAGAACAGGCGGTCGTTGGGTGGGGCAAGGTGTTGCAGACAGAGTTCGTGCTGCCGTTTGCAAAATTTACAATATGCAAGAACAAATCTCAATTTGCCAAAATAATTCCATTTTGCAAATTGTTTTGCAAGAAGAAAAAGCCGTCGCTTCGACCTTAAAAAAAATTGTGACCCGCTGCACAATTATTAAAAAAAGAGTACGTGAGGCTTCAAATCTGCGAAAGGTAATCATATAAATTGAGTTAATTCCCTTTGTCCATTATTATGGCTTTTGTCTTTAGTCATCAGTCTTACAATGATTATTTTATAGCGCCTTATTATCAATAATAAAGTTTTATGATCCTGTATATTATTGTTCTTTGTTATTAGGATTATGAAATTTACGACCCGATTATCGTTTGAAAGCAGTTGGGGCAGAACGTGATTTTTTAAGCACGAAAAGCTAATGACATTGACCACTCGTCTCTATTAATTCAAACTCCCATATTAGGTGTCTGGCGGTGGTGTGGTGTGCCTTCAAAATTACACGCCTGTGGCTTAAAACTGTTAGCGTTTGAAAGACGCCACGAAGCGTTGCAGATTATTAATCTATAACCTGTGTTATAACCTCACACGCCAGAAGCGTTAACTCAGATAACGTCTGCCAAATCAATGAATAAACAATCTTGACCAATGAAAATCCCTTTTTGTCACAATATTTAAACTTGACTATGTTCACCAAATTTTATACTTTCCCGTCTTTTTGAAATATCATAACTGAGTTAACGCTTCAGGGCGTCTAACAAACGCTAACAGTTTTTCGCCAAAAGCGTGTCACTTTGTAGGGATCGGGTGCCCCTGTTCAATATAATCTCGCTAGGCGGTTAGTGCCGAAGGAAACTCTCTCGGCGTGGGTTCGAACCCCCGCTATGCCATCGTAAATAAAGCCGGCGTTCTTTCTTGAATTTTAGGTTTCCACACCAACCGTGGTGAACACGACAGCAGTGGGACTTCAATAGCTAACATTTACACCTACAGTGGAACTTCATCCAAGTTGACCTTTTGCGACCACGCCTTGAAGGCAAACTTGTCTAAACTTATCACTTGTCGCCTCGTGAAGAGTGAATTGAAACCGGCAATTATTTATTACGTTTTTAAATAAGTGTACGTCAAAAGATACCAAACATTAACACACATATACGTTGTCTCACGTTAATAAAGCATCCATAACTCGAAATAGTATGTTATTATGTTATTAAAATGAAAAAGGCCCCGCAATTTGCGCGTTTCGTTTTCTATTTCGTTTCGGCGATAAAATTGCCAGCGGAAGTACCTCCCACCCGTGCTCATGTAAACAAAAACAGATTCGCACGTGTGAATATTGATTTATTTAACATTTAAACTCTTATTAATCTGACAATCATGGTATAAATAAAATATACCCAAAGTACCAAATGTTCTTCACACGTGGTGAAGTGGTGTTAACCGCGCGCCAAAGGCTCGCGGTTAACACCACTTTATAACGAGTGGTGAACATTTGGTACACCAAGCTACAATGGGTATATTCTATATTTTCATCATTGAACATCGTGTTATTATATCTTCTGACACAGAAGTTAATCAGTAAACTACAATTACATGAAGAAAAATCAGAACACACGGTCTAAAAACCCTCGCCTTGAATATGTGCGATAACAATTTTATCACCTCTAATAAAGTATCTTAATAATTTTAGGTGCCCAATTTTTCACGCGTCTTTTGTTGACAGAAATGAAGCCCTTCCTGCAGGAATCTACCCGTCTGTAACACTGAAAATGTCGAATATAACGGTTCCATCTTCGGCGTTATCAACCTCGGCCCAACACAATAAGTGATGAACCAAGGGGCGTCGTGGGAGGTCTAAGTGTATGTTCGACATTGAACGATGCTGATTCAACACGCTGGGTGACACATCCCTCCCCACCTACAAACCGGCTCGTTACAATGAGAAAGCATATGATGGTTTTGTTGAAATGTTTTGAAAAATATTTGTTTTAAATTACTCCGTTTGTAAATGTGTCGGGTAAAGGGTTACGTTATTAAAACGATATTTTACTTCTTCTAGGTTTAGAGGGTGCTTCCTGTTGTTTCACTTTACCAGTCTCTTCCACAGCTTTGCCCTGAAATTATAAACAGATACTTTTTTTTAAATTAACGATTCAAATACATTCCAGTAGTGAAATAACAATTATATGTTATTAAATGTGTAATTGTAATATATGAATAGGTATCTGTAAATTGGGATTTATATCCTCGAATCGAACCGGAGGCCCTATATCGACATCGAATTCAACTCGAATCGGAAATAGCGCGTAAACTTTTCTTAACCAATTACCGAACGTAACGGCCAGCTTTATTCACAAAAACACAATTTAATATTTTCATTTTTGCGTCAAAAACATAGCTTATGGCCCCTCATTGGAACGAGCTCGTTGAGCTCGTTCCAATGAGGGTTCATAAGCTATGTTTTTGACGCAAAAAAATTTAAAAAAATAGTTATTCAATAATTTTGTTTGCAAGTGTCGTCTGCTTTTCATGTTAGGTAAAAAGTTAGAACCACTTGTTATTTTACCAAATTAACCTAATCACCATGCATATCCGAGCGCTATTTGCGTGTCACAGGGAGCATGAGTATCCGCGTGCAGAGGCCACGAGTATACATTCAGCGCTCCACTTTATGAGTCCTGGAGTAACAATGTAAATGTAAGGGAGACAACTATGTCGATAAGCCGATTGAATCGAAAATGTAACAGGCAACTATTCTTTCATTACTGCGCCATGATTCCACCTATAGAATACATTAATTTGACATCGTCCCTTCGTGAAAAATATGAGTTACTCGCAGGGACTGCGGAAGCACGGTGGTAGAGGGGGCAGCTGTCCCCTCTGCCTTCGGACCACGGGAGTGAGAGGAGGCGTGCAATACCCATCCCAGGTTCGTTACTCAATTTTTTTAACGATTTTGTTTCGAAGTAAAGCTAAAATACACCGCAAATCCGATCTGGGAGCTTTCAAAATTCAATGGGGAAGTTGGGGCAGTTTGGGAGGAGGTGGGGAACATGTCCTCTCGAGCTTCCCCATCTCACGCGTTCGACCTTCGAGACATGTATGCTTCGACATGGCGGGGCTGCTGTTGCCAGTAAATGGCCTTTTATCGGGGTCTGACCCCCCACCCCCAACCCTGAAATGCTTCCGGCGTCCCTGGTTATTCGATTCGAAAATATATACGAATCAGAAAGACGATAGATGTTTGAGTGGATATCGACGATTATTCACAAGTGAAAAATACATAATTTCTGGTGCCCATGAATGAGATAAATAGAGGATATGGAATGAGTGTTTTTCTCATATAATATTTATGAAACGAGTCTAAGAATTTTCCGTTTTGGCGAGTCTCTGAATATCTCATGAATATTATATGAGAAAAACACTCATTTCATATTCTATTTATCATATGACACACACACGCACAAATTAGCCGCTTAGTATGACTTCTTTTTAACACATCACCTAACTTGAGTTGCAGACGTCACTTGGAAAAAACATCCTCGTATAACCAAAAATTTTCCTTTTTTGCTTCCAAAACATAGGTTATGAAGCCCTCATTGGAACGATCTCGCCGAGCTCGTTCCAAAGAGGGGTCATAACCTATGTTTTGGGAGCAAAAAGTGAAAATGTAAAAAAAAAATGAATGGCGTTTTTCTTGTAGGTAAAAGATTAATACAATATAACACACCCTAAATAGGACAGATAACGTAAATTCTCCCTGCTGAAATTATGCAAATGTGACCCAGTTGTATTTTGTTTAGTCAATCAAATTGTCTAGTCTTGAAATTGACCAATGAAATTGACGGAAGGCTTTATTCATCACTGATTAATATGAAAACAAAATATCAAATGTTTTAAAGTGAATAAAACGGACAAGTCATATGATGAAGGGTCATATCAAGGCAACAACTCTATACCACGGCCGCCGTGGATTGGTCACTTTCCACGGGTGGGCAGTATTTCCACTGATGCAATTGCATTCCAAACATTAATTCTAGGAATAATCATCAAAACTGTAATTAATGAAGCACCAGGTTGCACTCGGTGCTTCATTAACTAAAATTTTGATGCTGATGATTTTTTTTACCTGGTAAACGCATACGTGGACATCAATGCTCACGTGTGGATTACGACCAGTCCATGGCGACTGTACTGTAGATGCCTTCCATACCTTATTCGCATTGTTGGTCTGGTGAGAGAAAACGGAAAAGGCTGTTCCGTTTCAGTATTGTCTGCTGAAACGATGAATATAAACAGGGATGCAGAATACTGCCACAGAGAGTATTCTCTAACCCTTTACCCAACGTAACGGCCAAAACCGGCCAGTGCTATTTTCAAAAATCGCCAATAAATTTTCATTATATTTTCATTTTTTGTCTCAAAAACATAGGTTATGACCCCTCTTTGGAACGTCGTTCCAATGAGGGGTCATAATCTATGTTTTTGCGACAAAAAATGGAAAAAAATAGTTATTCAAGAATTTTGTTTGCGAGTGTCGTCTGCTTTTCATATTAGGTAAAGGGTTAACGTTGCCAGACTTCGAGCATCGTAAGTAGGGTTCTATGTGGGTTTTTTTTTTGTCTACGTCTTTCCACTTTGCGTTCAGTAATTTATGGTCTGCCATATTTCCCATAAATGTTGTTCAAAGAAACTTTCACTCTATTGGAAAGAGGATATTGATAATACAAACTCTCCTATTTGATAGGTTGGAGTATACAAAAAAAAAATATTATATTTTTACCTGTCCTTGTGAAAGGAAGAACTGCATACAGAGAACTAATACCACCCACGCCTTCATCCTGAAAATAAATTAAAAAAAAAACTTTTGAAATGAAATTGACCGATTTGTTAATGACCATTCCATCTTGTTTCAGACAAAGGATATTACTGGGGAAAGGTCCAAACATATCTTGTCTAAAAAATAATAAAAAGCCTTTAACAAGATAAAGGTATTCGTTAGTAGTTTAACCAACACTCGAGCCTGTCCCATTTTCTGAACTTTTACCACTACGACAGTGTTAAATTCTCAGATAGTAGTTTGGCTGTATTGCCGGTACAAAGTCTTGTCTCCATCCAACTAGACCCGACTCCTGTGTGGAATCATATTGTCTGTATACTCCATTCTGATAAGGACACTGATTTCTGTACAACGAGGTTTGCTGGAACGTCATCGTCAACGAAAAACGTCGCAATTCAATCTGCCACCACTCCTGAACATGGCGTTCGGCCAGTGAACAGGGTAAATCCTCCCACTTATGACGTTTGATGACGTGAAGCAGTAGTCTCAGCTTTCATGCCAACAAGCATTGGGAGCCCGGTGGCTCAGTGGTTACGGCACTGAAACTTCAAACCGAAAGGTGAACGGTTCGATCCCTGCCAGGTATAAATGCGTGGTGTCTTTGGGCAAGGCACTTAACCCTTTACCTAACATGAAAAGCAGACGACACTAGCAAAAAAAATTCTTGAATAACTAATTTTTTTCATTTTTTGTCTCAAAAACATAGGTTATGACCCCTCGTTGGAACGAGCTCGACGAGCTCGTTCCAACGAGGGGTCATAACCTATGTTTTTGAGACAAAAAATGAAAATATTTTGAAAATTAATTGGCGATTTTTGAGAATAGCGCTGGCCGGTTTTGGCCGTTACGTTGGGTAAAGGGTTAATCTCGATTGCCCACGTAGGGGCACGGTCGCGCTGTCTTCCAAGGCGTACTGCACGTCGATTGTTCACTTGTCTTCGACCAATGCTAACCCTATTTACGCGGAGTTAGTACGTTGGGGAGTCTGACGGTTGCTTGCCATTGCTCGGTAGTTCTCCCCGGATACGCCAACTTCTTCCGCCCGTATAATTGCCCGACACGAGATAAGCCTGGCTGTCGAAAGTGTCGTTAACTCTCAATAAATAAATAAATAAATAACCCAACGTTAAACGAAGTCCTGGCACGAAAACTATTAACACGGTATCAGCTAGCAAATTTCAGCGCTTGTTTTTTTTGTCAATTATAATTATTTATTTACTGGTGTTTAAGGTCACATCTTTCTGCACAATGGCTAATCATGACCATGACAGTTTTACGGGTGGAAGAAGCCGAAGAACCTGGAGAGGACCGACGAGCAACGGCGAGCAACTGTTAGTTCCCCAACATACTAACTTCAGACAAGCACGGTTAGCATTGGTTGAAAACAGGTGCACTATCGACGTGCAGTACGTCTTAGTACCCAACGTCACCGTGTCCCCCACGTGGGCAATGGGGGTGAAGTGTCTTGCCCAAGGACACTGCGCGGTTGCCACAGGTGGGATTCGAACCGAAGACCTCTCGGATTGCAGTCTGCACCTCTACCAACTGAGCCACAGCTCCCCGAATGAGCCTTCAAGTTGTGGTACCTGCACTTCAGAATAAAGCCCAAATATGCGCTTCCAGCATGCTACCAGTCAATATTTTCGATGCGTCGGAAAATTGAAAGCGTTCAAGAATTGTTCTTGTTGCTGAGTATTGTATAGCAATAATTACCTCCCATTCCTTCCCTCCCCCCGCCCAAATGATGACGGCAGGTGGGAAACTACTTTTCAACATGCGAAAAATAAGCGTCCAGCAATCCAGTCGTACAGAGACTGTTGACTATGAAGATTTAGAGGCGAAGGATTAGTGCTTTCTCGAAATTTTTCTTGGAAAACTGTTGAGGTTGCCAAAATTACGTTGACTAATGTCGATATTGACTGTGCTCTCAGATGTTACGATATTCACTTCGCTGTATGTTGCAAGTAATTGTTCAGTATTTGCCGGGTTTATATTAACACTATGCTACCCGGCAACTGCATAACCACAGCTGATACCATCTAGATACACCTATGTATACCCCATCTCCACGTACCCCTCGCGATTCGTGTATCTTTCTTGAACAATTCTGTCAGTTGTCGATTGTATGGAAGAGAATGTAGTGCAGTGTTCGTGGGTGTATGCTGTTCCATCCCTTCATCGTACGGAAAACCAGTTGATGATCCGGGTTGGGGGGGGGGGCGCTGGGGGGGAATTATGTGCGTAAACCGTTAAGGCGTTTTGTCTTTTCTCACTGTTATGGCATCTTCTGTGCCCCAAACAGGACCAAAATGTCGCCAATTGACCATAAAAGCCCATTTAGAAGTATTGATGATCCATGAATGAAGAAAACTGCCTTGAGGAAATCGACTAAAATATCTATTTACAACATTATTCATTCATATTCGATTTTTTTTTTATAGAACTTTCTTTAGAATGAACCATAGTATATATAATACTGTCTAATGAATCATTATAGCTGGTTGGGGCTGATTTTTCAAAATCAAAAATGGCTGAAAATATTAATTTTTATTTTAACAAAAACAAAAGAGTCTGATTTAACACAATTGATTTGGCAGCTATCCTGCTATGCAGATGCCATAACAAAAACAAAAGGTTTGCTCTTCTTGGAGCAGAGCAAAAAGAAGTTCCTATTTACTCAACCAATGTTTGCAACATTTTCACGGTTGCGGTTTTAGCAGCAGCAAATTAATTATGGGCACAGCAGGCACAGCGCTCACATATGCCCGCATTTGCCGTGATTTACAGAAACTAGACTGTCCGAAGTGCATATCACTGCATATCAGAGATAAAATTAGGAAAAGCTTATTTAAATTTGGTTTAAAATCAAAAGTTTCTGTAAAAAAGAATAACTGAGTTTCATTTGCAAGCTAAACACAGAGAAACTAGATTTTTAAGAAAATTAAGATATATATTTAATTTGTCTGATCTGGTTTTGCTTGGGGTTTTACGTTGCTTTAAACAACTATGGCTATATGATACCTATATCACGACGTTGTTAGTCCCCAAGATGAAGGTAGAAATACTCAAACAGATCCACCAGATGGCCTAAGGAATCCACCAACCATTGGAGAGGATCTCAAAAGCTCATCCACAGAGAGACCTCAACAAAGCGATATGACGATGGAACAAATTTCTCAGAATTTGCTACATCAGTACAGTGGTTTGTCTACGTGAACAGCCAAGCCATCGCTGCTGTGCATTAAAAACCTGACCACCAAAGTGAACCTATTATACCTGGGCCAACTCGGGGTTAAAGTTACTCAATAATATGTCTTTGTGAATGTGAACTGACTTGTCTTCTACCGTTGATACAAAACAGTACACTGCAAAAAATATAGGTTCTCTTTATAACCAAAACTGGTTCTAATCTTGTCCGAGATTGAACTAGTTCTGTTTAAACAGTATTTATTTCAAATCAAATAAATTTACCAAGATTAGCATTCAATTTTAACAGAATATTACATGAACTGAAGTAGATTCAGCAGTAAACTTGGAGCTTATTCAACGCAGTCGACAAACATTTTGAAACAAAGGAGATATGAACAGTTGGCATATCGGACCAGTTTTGCCAACTGTTCATATCTCCTTTGCTTAATAATGATTTGAGACAGCCTCGTATAAGCTCTAAACTTGCGGCTGAAACCCCCTCAATTTTTGTTTAATTCTGTTAATATTTAATGTTAATCTTTATAAATTTATTTGATTTGAAATAAATACTGTTTAAACAGAACTAGTTCCATCTCAGGGACAAGATTAGAACCAGTTTTGGTTCTAAAGAGAACCTATATTTTTTGCAGTGAAGGCCTACTGTCGGCGTAGACTGGTTCAGTAATAACAGTAATCCACGCTTGGGCAGTGGTGTCCACACATGCGTTTATCGGGTAATAAAAATCACCATCAGTAAAATTGTACCCGGTGCTCCATTAATTAAATTTTTGATGAGTAGTCCTATAATTTGTGTGCGGAATCTAATATTATTGCTTCCGTGGATATATTGCCCACCCGTGTAAAGTGACCAGTACTGTGGCGGCCGTAATGCATGTCAGCACTGCAGGCATCCACCTTTATCATACTGTGTGCTTTAATAACGTCTACCAGAACTCACCATTAACGTTAGTTATTTATTTATTTACTGGTGTTTTAAGGTCACATATTTCTGCACAATGGCTAATCATGACCACGACAGTTTTACGGGTGGAGGAAGCCGGAGTACCCTCGAGAGAACCACCGAGCAACGGCGAGCAACTGTCCGCTCCCCAACATACTAACTCCACACAAGCAGGGTTAGCATTGGTTGAAGACAGGTGCACCATCGACGTGCAGTACGCCTTAGTACACAGCGTCACCGTGACCCCATGTGGGCAATGGGGGTGAAGTGTCTTGCTCAAGGAGCACAACGCGGTTGCCGCAGGTGGGAATCGAACCGAGGACCTCTCGGCTTGCAGTCTGCACCTCTACCAACTGAGCCACCGCGCCCCCATTAACGTTAGTTACTACTGCTACTTACATCGCCCACTGCCAGACCTTCCCCAACACTACAGCTAATGATAATTATCCTACGAATACCGTTAACTCTGACTTCTGTTACTACTATACTATCTTGTATCTCTACAACGATAAGCCGTTTCTTTAATGTGTTGACGACGACGACTCATCTGTGGGAAATGATACTCCGTTGAAGTCGTTAAACGAGCAAACATACATCATCACTCTTATCTTTTAGCGTGAATAGTATATTCCTGCACTGCGGGTATCTACCTTTATCCCTTTACCTAACATGAAAAGCAGACGACACTTGCAAAAAAAATTCTTGAATAATTAATTTTTTTCATTTTTTGTCTCAAAAACATAGGTTATGACCCCTCGTTGGAACGAGCTCGACGAGCTCGTTCCAACGAGGGGTCATAACCTATGTTTTTGAGACAAAAAATGAAAATATTTTGAAAATTAATTGGCGATTTTTGAGAATAGCGCTGGCCGGTTTTGGCCGTTACGTTGGGTAAAGGGTTAACATACTGATCGCTTTAATAGCTACATTTAAAACCAGAAGTTATGTCACGAACTGTATGCTTATCTAGACTTAATTGCGCGTAGGAATTGCGCGCAATTGCCATATCGATTGGCATCCAAAGCACGGCAGGTTCTCCTGATTACTCATAGCAAACACAGGGAATGTTTCTGCCAATGGGCCTCCGGGTTACCCGGAGGTCCATTGGCTGAAACATTGCTTGTGCACGGGTTGTGCACAGAATTGGAAAGCCTTTCTATGGTCATAACGCGTAGATTAACGCACAGATCGACGTGCTATTCGTGCGCATTTCATGACAGGACTTCTAGTTTTAACTGTACTGTCTGCACCCACCACTAAAGTTACTTACTACTGGTACTGGAAGCAGAAAGACCCCCCACTCCAATACAATATTAAATTTAACAGCTGTTACTACACATGTACTACCGGCTTTTGTCCCTAACGCGACAAGCCGTTGCTCTAATTTGCAGACGATTCATCTACGGCAAAAACTATGTCATTGAAGTCATGCTGCCGATCCGGATAGGATTCAAAATGTTGGGAGGTAAGAAACACCGACGACGATTTCTTCGAAGTTGTTCGAGAATTTAGACGTACAAGCAAGTCCTTGTCTCATCTGAGTAAAAGAATGTACCATAACAGATTTATGGGCGCACGTTATGTGTAACCCTTTAAAAGCAAGTGGTGAGCAACAAACTGCAACCGTCACTAGCAAATCCGAAAGTTTATTACAAAGGTATCCTTCAGACGTGTATCGAAATGCAGCCAACAGGAGGGTAAATAGCCCGGAAAATAAATTCCACTAAGACAATTATTAGTTAGAACGAATAAACACAAAACGAGAGAATTAATTTGAGAATTAAACTTCGTAATTTGCAGTTTAAACAAGTATTATAATTGATGGAAAATATATGAAACAAGACAGAGTACTAGACGATTGTCTGGCGATTAAGAGGCTAAAATTTAAACTTATATTATAATTAATGAGAAATTAATAAAATCGGACAGTTTCATGGACGAGTGTCTGTGAAACTGTTCATCGGAATGTCATGTATTCTCCAGAACACTGGAGATAGCCTGGCATGTGAATAGTTTATAATCGCTAAATGTTAGAGACAATGGGGAGGTTGATTTCCCTCTGAATTGATATGGTAAACCCACCGCTGGCTTCAGATAGTTCAGCATTATTCTGTTCTTGTCTAAGACACGCAGTCTTCGTCATGCTGTCGAGTGGAAGATATAATCCACTGGTCGGTCGGGTAAAAAATTAGTCGCATTCTGATTTTCCAACGGGCAGAAAGGAACGGAGTGTTGGCATGAGCTTTGGGTGAAAAAGCCTCTCCAATAAATCTTCGTTAAACAGTTAAGTCGCGTCGATGTTGGATTTTTGTGTTGAAACTATTGGAATCCAAGAAGTCCTGGTGTACTGGTATAGACGCTGACGTCCGACTGGTGTGGTGTAATATTAAACGATGTCGTTGCATTTTAAGCTTCAAGAGCTTACTTGAACTTTACTTAATAAACGACGGAAGAAACTAAATTCACGAGTCCCGGTGTTTTTGTTGACTTCCCAATTGTTCAGCAGTGGCTGCCATTTCAGAATAGAAACTGTTTGCCACAAACACAAACACAAACTTTCTACCCTTGCTGAAAAACAAAGGAGTCACCCTCAGAAGACGCTATTAGAGTCCTAACCCAGACGATCGTTAAGGCCTTTTAACAGACGTAGGTTGGTTAAATTAACCAAACATGTTTCACATTTAATAGCAGGCGGTCTTCTCAAGTCCAGACTTTTGTAATAAGAAATTGTCCAGAATACTTAAGGTTAATGTCCAGATCGCCTATACTGATACGCGAATGAACTGTGTTCCTGGTGGTGAACCGTTGAAATAACTGACGATGTTGTTATTTATGGATTCTAACATCATACATCCGTTTTATCCCGTGGAGCATTCCATAATATATATTCAAATTCTAAAAAGATACATCCGTTTTATCCCAGGGAGCACCCCATAATATGTACTCAAATAAACTCATAAAAAAGTCTTAATGGAGAATGTTAATAGAAACAATTTTGCGAGAATCGCCATGGACAGAAATTGTTTTCATATTTTAAGACACTGCCTTAGTGTGCTAACATTTATTTCATAAATAAGACACAGTACATGAAGATCACATTATCACTAAATCACCCGTCGAGTGGAGATTCCGGCCAGGCAATAATTGCAAATTTGTTGCAAAAAATAAAAAGTACGCGCAAAGTTCCAGCCAATGGACCTCCGGGTTAAACCCGGAGGTCCATAGGTTGAAACATTGCTTGTATTTTTGTTCATATGTACAGAATTTGAAAGTGATAATTTGGATGATAACTCCACTCCGCGGGTGATTTAGTTACAATCAGCTCTCCGCGTACTGTTTGCTAAGATCTGCAAAAAATGTTTTGAAATCACGGAATCCATTTTTAAGAATCCCTTTTTAGGAATCCCTTTTTAAGAATCCCTTTTGGAAAACGCCCGTGACTGTGGTATCCCTTTTTCATGAAATGAGGCTAAGCGTCGTATGTGCGAGTCACCTGGTCGAGCAATTGCTCAAAAGCACATTTGATCGATGGGATTCGAGTCGTTTGACCTGTATGTGCGAGTCACTCGACGTAAGACGGAATACCGCTTATGGAATCCCTTTTTGGAATCCCTATAAAATCCATTTTCGGGATATGACTGTGGCTACAGAATCCCTTTTTGGTCGTATGTGGTTATGTGGTAGTGCACAATGTGTCACATTGAGCATTTTCAGATAGGCACATAGCAGCACATCCAGCATGTGCCTATGTGCTACCTATAATGTGTACACTTTGTGACACATTGTGTAATAACACACAAGCACATTCCACCAAACACCCACGTTCCTTGCAATCCCTTTTTGGAATCCCTATGGAATACCTTTTTAGGATATGTCTCAGGTTATAGAATCACTTTTTTATTGCATGTGCCTATGTGCTAGTTGTGTCACATTGAGCATTTTCACATATGCACATATATATCAGCACATCCAGCATGTGCCTATGTGCGACCTATAATGTGTACACGTTGTGACACAGTGTGTAATAACACACAAGCACATTCCGCCAAACACCAACGTTCCATGGAATCCCTTTTTGAAATCCCTTTTAGGATATGTCTCAGGTTATAGAATCCCTTTAGTCGCATGTGTTAGTGCACAATGTGTCACATTGTGCATTTTCACGTAAGCACATATCGGCACATCTGCATGTGCCTATGTGCTACTGCACAATGTCTCACATTGTGCTTTTTCACATAAGCACCTATTGGCACATCCAGCATGTGTCTATGTGCTACCTGTAAAGTGTACAATAGAACAGAAACATGTTTAGGGATCTCAGAATAAATAAAACAAAGAAGTCATAACAGAGCTTGTAGATAAATAGGTAGAAACCGAGAATTTACTGGGTAATCTGAGCCAAGTAAACAATTATTGGGTTATTTGTGGTAATTCTAAGAAGTAAATATGGATTTGGGGGAAAATCCGAGCCAGAAAATTACTCTTGTACAATAAAACACCCCTGTTATTATTGCATTTTCTACCTATTAATATAACTGACTAAAATGAATAATCTGCATTTTAAAAGATATTTGAAAATGCTAATAGTTCATTTTAACCCATTTAATGTCATATCAAGAAAATACAATTCTAGAAAATACAATTGTAAAAGTTTTATAATATTGGCCCATGGCATAAAGAGACATTTTCGGTGTTCGGCTTGGAAAACTCAGTTTTAGTTACATTATTTATCTGAAGCCGTGAGGTACTGGCTTTCCAGCGTCCTAACATCATACATACCACAGGGTTCATTCCCACTAGACCAATTCCCTTTAGATCAATTTCCACGAGGCCAATTCCCAAAAGACCAACTGATATTCAAGCCAGAAAATAAGCAGTCTGTCTTTTGCAGAATGCGGTTCACAGAGGGTAAATTTAGTGATGCTACCCTGCTGTGTAGGGTAGCATCACCAAATTCACCTCTGGGGACCTCATTTTTCAGATGATAGTCTGTATATTTTCTGGCTTGTTGATATTTTATAGATGTTGGGCAGATTTTTCATAACAATTATTATAGTAATCACACACTTTCAAAGGCTGTGATTCTTTTTATAGTTTTGCGGTAAACAGATGTTGAGCTGATTTCCATAATAAAACAAACACAATCCTTTGTGTGTATTGATGTTATAAATCTATATGTTTTGTAAAATGTTATATGTACTGAGCTATGCTGAAATGTTATAAACCTATATTTTTTGTATGTTATGCATATAAATATTTTTTTTTATCAAATAAAGTGCTTATCAGTAAATAAATGCTTTCTTAATTATCCTTAAACAACCCTTAATCAATAACAGTATGTAGTTGGTCTTTTGGGAATTAGTCTTTTGGGAATTGACCTAAAGGGAATTGGTCTAAAGGGAATTGGTCTGGTGGGAAGACACCTATCATAGATATATTTTGAACTCTGCGTTCATTGAAAATTAGAAATACATCATCTGTTTAATCCAGTTCTGTAATTTGTTAAATCTTGTGGGGAAAGATGGTGGTGCAGTTCTATTTTGATATGAACTACGAATGATTGCGCCAGAAAGATGGGCAGGGATTCCCAGGACACGTAGTTGTGTTTATATTTGTTTTAAGAATTTCAAACATCTCTTATTTTATTTCCAAAAAATATTTTTCTAAGTGATTGTAAACCACTTAGTCGAATTTATCAGTAGATATTCTCAATGTGGCGTGCATATTTCATCTATCGTGTTTGTTTTTATTTACTTGTTTAACACCCATTGAACACGTTTGTCAACATTCTTTAATACATGAGACTTTTTGTGAAAATAATCGTCGAAGCGCGTAATTTATTTGGGAAAAAAACAAGTAAATGTGCTATTAATTTGACACAGGGCTGTAATATGAAGATGCTTCCGAAGTAAAATACAAGACCGACAATTTTCATTACTGGTAGAAATTTACGGGAAAGTTAGTTCCCCTTAATTTCCTAAAACAGTTCAGTAAATTTAACACTAAGCGCATGAGAATTTCATATAAAGATTGAAATTTCGAAATGTTAGCGCATTTGAATAATCGATGTGCGCATCATTTCATAAATTTTAGGTATTTTCCTGCAGAGTAGTATAAATAGACAGGACGAGTTGGAATGGGGTTGTTATACTTCGCGAGAGCCTTTGGCTCAAGCGAAATGTGACGACGCCATTCCAACATGTTATGTAAAACACCCACCTTCAAACACACATCGCGTTGTGTTTTTATGACACATCCCATGCATTAAAATTCAGTTAAATAAACAAATTTTAATTCCGATGTTTTACACTCAAAGGCGAAGAGTCCTTTTGTTTTGCTTGCAGCTGTATTGATCAAATTGATTGATAAAAATCAAAACAACCTTTTGGGAACCAGTCTAAATTACATACGTTATCTTTTCTAGTGGGCGTGTTTGTTGCATTTCGTATCGCTGTTTGTCTTCGGCTGGTGTCCATTCACGCCTAACAATTTAGTCGATAATTGTATAACGAAATTTGGAAACTTTTTGAAGCGTAACTAATGACTCGACGAGAAAGGAACTGGTAAAAACGGTGCTGGAAAACAGTTCCGGCCTGTACATCACCAGTTGCACACAGAAACATTTATGCCAAAGCGGTGATTCCGTTAAATACAAGGGTTTACGGTTCAATGGATGTGTAATAAATAGACAAAACTACATGTATGTTTCAATGAGTCGTTTTGTATTCAATGAGTCAGATGTGCGTAGGAAGAAAACGTCGAGACCGAAGGTCGAGACGTTTTCTTTCTACGCACAACTGACGAATTGAATACAAAACGACTCATTGAAACATACATGTGGTTTTGTATTTATTACATGACCCAAGCACCTACTGACCTAATTTTCTTTTCTATCAACGGTAGTAAACACCATGCACTTTATGCAGTCGCATTGCATAAAAAAGTCCCGGTTGAAACAGGTTGGTGTGCAATACGGAATTCCGTATTGCACAGCCGTATTGCACGCCGTATTGCATAAGAGAGACTGCATGGGCATGTAATAAAAGTACAGAAGTTGTCTTTTTATAATTTTCCACAATCAGTTTGAACAGTTGACTATTATTCTCTTTTGAAGCAACGTTCACACATAAGTAAGCGACGTTTTTACCATCTTTGGAGGTTTTGTAAGTTTTTTTCTGTTTTTTATATCAACAATGTGCGCATCGTCACATATAACACAGGCGCTAACTTTCCATTAATATAAAAGTCGAGGAGGTTTGATTTGCTATTTTTCTCTCGAAGAATAACAACTTGCAAATTACTGCAAAAACACGGTCCCTAAACAAAGAGTCCAACTAGTCACATAGAGTTGTGGGGTGTGGTACTGATATTCTTAAGGACGAATTATCTGTGAACTAGTGTTTCTAATACGGTTGCGATAAAAAGACAAGTTTTCTTTTGTTACTTTTAATAGTCGAAAACAACAGACAGCTCCCGGAGCTGTCTGTTGTTTTCGGTTATTAAAAGTAACAAAACGGCGGACATTATCAGATAGCAACAACACTTTGCAAGTTGAAACAATTATCAGAGTGATGGTGAAGAGAAATAATGTCGACGTTGACAAAACAATGCCCTGGTATCGTTTCAAGAACTTAAAACGATTTGCATTATATTTTTCCTGTGTTTATAAAACCAGGCCCTGGTATTATTTCTTGGGACGTTCGAAGAAATGTTACAAGGGCCTGGTTTTATCAACACAGACGAATATAAAGCAGATCATAGAATTTCAAAATGCGGGTCTCCAAGAAACAAAACAGACGAACCTTTGAGTTTCACTATGACAACACATGTTGCGCACGTGCATCTTACGTCGATTCATCATGATATAATCGTCATAACCCGGTCTCTTACGCGTTCAACAGTGACAGTCATCATGGCACTCATCATGCGCAACAGATATGTTGCAAGTGTCGCATTCTCAGCGAAGTCTTTCGAATATGGGATGGAGTAAACATCAAAGCCAATTGAGATCACGCATAAAGCCTGATCTATTCACTTACACAAACGCTGAGAAGGTGATCTTTTGAACGCCGGACATTTCCTTAGCGGACATTATCCCAGATGACATTTTCCCCTTGTGGGCGGACAGTTCCCTGGTGTGGCCGAACATTATCCCACATGTTTACTCATTTATGGGCACTAGCAACAGCACTTTCCAAGTTGAAACAATTATCAGAGTGCTGGTAGTGAGAAACAATTTCGACATTGATAAAACAAGGTGCTGGAACCGTTTCAAGAACTTGTAACGATCTGCAAAATATCTTTCTGTGTTTTAAATCCGGGCCCTGGTATCATTTCTTGGAACGCTCTTTGAAAGAGCGTTCCAAGAAATGTTACTAGGACCTGGTTTTATCAACACAGAAAAAATATTTTGCAGATCACTTCAAGTCTTGTAGATTACGCTTCAACTGATTTAGCTATACTTTATGTATTTCTGTCAAAAACAATGTCGGCTGTACATAAAGCAAGCACTCCTGATCACTGCACGAAAGTCAGCTCGAAAACAAAAACAAAAGAAGTAACCCCCATCAAAATCTCAAACTCGCTTCTACTTAACGCTTTTACCAAAGTCGCGCTGTTTCCCTCTTTGGTCGTGTCACATTGGCTAATTCTTACGTTGGAAGTTAACTCTGGAACAAATGTTCAGTTATCGCAATGGGTGTACGATACCTACGATAGATTCAACGTGCAATTTTTCTGTCCGTTTGGGGTCGTCGTCGGAGTGAACCCCCTACCCGTTCTACCGTTTATTTGCCCAAATCCGACGGTGGACTCGGTCTTATTAATTTAGTTGCTAAGGTACGGGCTCTGCGATTACGTCATCTACGAACCTTTGTTTATCCCGAATGCGAGGCTAAGTGGAAGTCATTTACCAGAAAGTGGATAGGCTTCTTGCGCCGTTTTGATTGATACTTACACACACACCTTTTGGAAACACCCTTTTTACACTGAATGCTGGTTAGCTATTCAATCCTTTCTCTCCAGTCACAGTTCAGATGAGTTCCATACTTTCGTTACTCGTCACTTTTATACAGTTATGGCCTCCCCCATTTCCATTTACCCCTTCATGTGGTGGCAAGAAATCATACTGTAGATTATGCCCCCACATGGAAAAATCTACATCATACCTTTGTTGATCCCCTTTGCCGCGTGTTCCTTTGGAAGATTTTACGCAATATTTTTCCAGACCGACAACTTGTAGCTAATTGGTATCACCTCACCGATGATAAATGCCAGTTGTGTCATGATGGTACTGAAAGTACGGAACATTCATTTTCTGACTGTCCCTTTGTTTTCCGGTGGATTACTGGACTTGTTGGGGTAACTGCTTTGCAAACCCAATTACTATATTTTTCTTAAGGCTTCCCCCGTCTTGTTCCTTTTTTCTCCTGCGTCATCATTATAATTGATTACTGAGGCCGTAGCCACCATATGATATCGACGTAATCATTTAGCCCATATGACTACTGGTTCCCTTACTTTCCCGACAATAATATCCTACTTCCTTGGGCGACTTTGTTTCCGCCTTTCGACCGATTTTCACCGTCTCCCATGGAAAGTGTTTTGTAATTACTTATCCAACTCCCTGACATTACCACAGTCTCCAGTGATTGTGTTTTTGTGTTTTCCACTCATAACGTTTCTATTCACGTTAAACATTTTTATCGTCCTTTTTGATCCCACGCCGTCTACAGGAAATACTTAAAATGTGAACTTAGGCGCGAATTGCCTTATAAAGGCTTTAATTTCATGGATGTAACTCTCATTACCGCATTTTTTCATGGCCACCTTCCCGAACCTTCAGTTGTCGTTTCCCTTTAGGTGCCTACAAGTAATCATGGAAGTTATTGTATACCTTGACTCGTGAAATTGGTTGGATTTATGGACTGCGTCCTCATTGTATTTTATTTTTATATGTTTGCGTCGCTCTACACCGAACCCTGCTGTGATACGTTGCTTTATGCCCGTGCAGACGTTGTTTAGTTAAACCCTTTACCTAGCATGAAAAGCAGACGACACTTGCAAAAAGAAGTCTTGAATAACTAATTTTTTTTCATTTTTTGTCTCACAAACATAGGTTATGACCCTTCGTTGGAACGAGCTCGTAGAGCTCGTTCCAAAGAGGGATCATAACGTATGATTCTGAGACAAAAAAATGAAAAAAATAATGAAAATTAATAGACGGTTTTTGAGAATAGCGCTGTTCGGTTTTGGCCGTTACGTTGGGTAAAGGGTTAATAAAGAATTTTATTAAAACAAAAAAGTAACCCCCAATACATTTTTGATGATTACACCAAAAACTAATGCTTGCAATCTAAAATTATTGCGTCCCTTGGAAATACTTGCCACTCAGTGGAAAGTGACCAGTCAACGGCGGCCATATTGTATTAAATTGTGAGTATCACCCGCACCCCCCGCCACCTTCCTCGCATCGCCCGCAATTAGAAAATCCATATTAGCATGCTTGCACTCCACCCACAATCATGGGCGAAGGAGGTATTTCAAACTTGGAGGAGGGAGCAGGCATTTCAACCGGTAC